>JACEFZ010013987.1:0-34562 GCA_014155875.1 Cepaea nemoralis | reverse complement strand
TGAGTAGATGGAGATTTGAGTCTATTTCCCAGTCCTCCAATTCATCTCCTCTTTTGTCAGTATCTGGGTATCCCCATCTTTCTGAACGGCTATTAAAGTCTCCGACAATAATGCAGTTTGTGTCAGTTATTTTCATGTTTGAGAGTGTAAGGTCCTTATCTGCTGGGCTATACAGATTGTAGATTCTTATTTTCACGTCCTTTATCATTATATCAACACCTATAATTTCCGTTTGGTTGTCAGAGATCACAGATACTTCGCTGCAAGGTATTGTATTTCGTGTAAGTATTAGAACTCCTCCTTTGTGTCCTTCGCGGTCGAAACGTGTGGCCTGATATCCTCTGACTGAGAATTTGTGATTGGCGTTGAGGTGTGTCTCTTGAATGCATGCCACATCTATTCTATCTTTATGAAGACGCTGTGTTAGGGAGTCTTTCTTCTTGTAAACTCCTTCGGCATTCCACTGTAGTATGTTGAGTGTCCGGGGTATTTGGTCAATAGCTCTTAACCTACTCCTCTGTGCCTTGACTCCACAGCACAGGGGAAGGTGACCACCAGTAGTCATGGGTGGACCCCCTCGAGGCAGGGGGCCCGGCACTATCACCGCCTGATGGGACTTCACGGGATTAGCACCATATCGATTAATTTTGATTTGTGACATCATGAATTAAGTTACGTTGCACTGCTTTGTCAAGCCTGTGGCTCAGTACATCCGATTTCGACAAGTATTTATTCGGGATGCTTTCCCTAGCCTTTGACTGTCCCCAGTCTACCTACAAGGCAGCAGGTTTCACGTTGCACTGCTTTGTCAAGCCTGTGGCTCAGTACATCCGATTTCGACAAGCATGTATTTGGGGTGCTTTCCCTAGCCTTTGACTGTCCCCAGTCTACCTACAAGGCAGCAGGTTTGTGTGTCTCTTCGTCTGGTCCCTCTCCCTTGACCTGTCCGACATGGGTGGCCCTACCAGTAGCTGTGCTACCGTCGGCATAGCTCTTGGGGTCATTGGGACGCACAAGCCCCTCTACCTCGTCACGGTGGACACACAGCAGAGGGGCTACTGGAACTATTAGTGTTGGAACTCTTCGCTGGCTGCTGAGGATGGAGACGGAGCGCTTATGGGAATGTCCCGAATGCTGTGATGTCGGTTCCTAAATCAATCAATCAATCAATCAATCAATCAATCAATTTATTCTGAAAGACAGCAACAATAGCGAGTGTCGTGTCATGCATTTTTGTGTAAAGATATTGAAATGTAAATGATCCATTAAAGTATGATATTGCTTCTAAACCCCTTTTACAAATTGAATCATTATTTTATTATACTCATGATCATGTAATTAAAAAGAATTCCTATCAGGTGGAAAGGAGAATGTTTTACATCACTGTTAAAAACATCGTAGGAAATATAACTCGTCTATTACTCAGCTATTCTGGTTGTTTACAGAATTACCTCCCATAGGCCACTGAAAGCGCAGACGGAAATAACCACCATACACTTCTGGCTAGCATATCACTAAACATCACTACAATAGGAACTCGGTCAAAACAGGGCGAAAAGGCCTTAGAAGGCCTTAATTCTTTCAATCCCAAGCAATTAATGACGTGCGATTAACTCTTCCTCGTGAATTCCAAACATCGCATAGTATCCTATCTTAAATTGTACGTTTGGTCGGAGACTGCAACGACTACATGTCGTGTACGCATCTTATTTATCCTCCTTGAAAGTAAACGACTTCGTGATGTTTCATAGTGATTATTTTACCCTGGTGTATCTGTAGGGAAACCGGCAAGCCCTCTTTTGTGCATCCATCTTGTAGAGGTAGAAGGGTTTATCGATTCCAATGGCCCACAAGAGTTATGCCGGTGGTAGTGCAGCCTCTGGTAGGCTCCCCCATGTCGGACAGGTTAAGGGATAGAGATCAGAAGAAGCGATACACAAACCCACTGCCTTGTAAGTAGACTGGGGACAGTCAGAAGCTAGGGAAAGAAAACCAGAAAAAAAAATATGCTTGTCGATGTCGGAACTACAGAGTTTGACGAAACAATACAACGTAACTCACTTGATGTTAACAAGAGGTGATGCTATGGATCCTCGTCCTTCCTCTCCTCTTCCTTGCTTCTTCTTTTGCTGCTGCGGCAAGGGCGGCGGCGATGAAGTTTCGCTATATCTGTATAAAGCATTGTTTATGAACACTTGTTCGTTCAATGAGACTGTCGCAATTTGTTCGAATCAAAGTGTGCCCAGTCCTTTCAATTGTGTCTTGTTATCTAGCGTGTCCTCTGATTTACATTTCCGTTGTTTATTGTGTATGTGCGTCAGTCAATACATAAACTTACTTCTCATGTTAAAATTCGGTGTTGGATGCTTCCTGTCGCTTGAGGTAATGTTACCACGCATGCAGCACATCAGCACTATTTTGTCGGGGATCTGTCCAAGCTGGTATGAATCATGTAGTAAATACGATCATAAATGTGCGAAGTGCTAACGACCCGACATATTCTAGGGTGCGGTGATACGTTTTGCGGTGACTAGTTTTATTTCTAGCCATGTTTTCCTAAGTTATTGAAAATCAGCCTAGTCTTCCTTGGTTTCAGATTGCAGAAGTCACCAGACACACGGCTCCGTGGCGAAGTGGTTACACCGCCTGTCTCACACTCCAAAGGTTGTGGGTTCGATCCCGGCCCACGTCGTTCGGTTCACGAGTGTAGTATTCCCGGAGCCCCCTGATGGTGGTCGCTGGTGCTACGGAGTCCATGCTGTATGAGTAGCTTTCGGCAGGCTGCCCTGCGGAAAGAGATGGAGCCATATGGGGTAAAACCCGGTGTAATGAAGTCGATCCTCTTATTAATAGACACATAGATTTATAGATCAATCGGCACTCATGAGTGATGTGTTCAGTATCACCGCTTTTACCAAAACTTTTCTTTATATCCATTTTAGGTTGGTTAAACCTGGGAGGCCGGTCTCTATGGCCTAGGGGTTAAAGGGGTTTCTCCGTAATCCCGTTTATCCACGTGGTGTCTAGCAGCGCACGAGAATTGGTAGCGGTTCTCGTCGCGTTGGTGACTTACGGGATAAGTGAGTCGGCCGCTCAGAAAGCAATGGCAAACTATTATGCGTAATCTTGCCACGAAATCAACAACAGCGGTAAAAAGCTGGTGTTGACACCGATGTCCTGTAAAGGATATGCGGAAAAAAAAAAGACCTGGGAGCTCAGTCCAATATTTAAAATTCAAATTTACTCCAGTGAGAATTGAACCTCTGACCACAGGCAGGCGAGTGTCAAAGCCTCTACGCTCCCTGGCTACCCCCGAATAGTTATAGTAACCATCAAAGTCAAATAATCCAGTGGTTGAACAAGTTAGACGCACATGTTCGATTTACATCGTTGCATTTACCCACCAAATATAAAGGCAGGGGAGGAGAAAACATCCCATTTAATTGACTTGATCCCAAAGTCATTCTCACCTGCTGGCGAAAGTAGCGCCATCATATTGAATAGCATACATCTTAATACTTCAGTACAACAGCCCAGCGATGTCGCGGTGAGTAGCTTTCTGTTTGCAGATTACTTTTATACCAGAAATCAGGCAGCTGCACAAATGCATTGGCGCCAGTCTGTGTTTCGATAGGCGACATCGAATCTTGTCACAGCGGTTTCTTTCTCTTCTCCAAACTTTTAAGTTTACTTCGTAACACCATGTAAATATTTACTCGTCCCGCCTTGTTAAGAAAAACGGCCCTTTAGCAGAAACGCGCAAGAATACACCTACCTATCCTCAATGTCCCGGGATAACGGTGAGGATCTTCTTACGCTGACGCATTCTGGACTCTTTGTTTAGAATCGACACCCTTGTCACTTCCCGTTTCTCGGCTTTGTTCGGTTGTGTTGTATTCAGCCAAACTAAAGCATTGAAAGCTCTCGGCTTCTGTGTTTTACGCCCCGCATAAGTTCTATTATGAACACGGAAAACCGCACAAGTTTGCAGTGAAAAGAGCCAGATTTGGTTTCAAGTAGAAGTGGAAGCGCCGCGCTGGCGAAGTGGATAGCGAACTGCTCTGGTAATGTCACGAGGACGGTCGGACACCGGTGTAACGACTGGGCTCGACAGTTGTTAAAGTGAGGGAAAGATTGGCCACCTATTCTCTTTGCTGTCAGACCTACAACATGTGCTGGCCCTTTCACATCACAGACACAAAGCAGAAAGATGCTTCGGGGCGATTAAGAAGCAGTCTAAAAGAGTATTAAAAGTCGAGAGGATTGACTTCATTGCCCCGGGTTTTATCCCATATGAATCGGTCTCCTTCCGCGGGGCGACCTGCCGAAAGTGCCGCACAAAGCACGAACTCCGTAGCTCCGGTGACGACCCCCAGGAGTCTCTGAGAAAAATGCACTCATGAACCGAAAGACTTAGCCCGGATTCGAACCCACAACCTTCGGAATGCGAGGCAGACGGCTTAGAAGGAGAAGTGGAAGAGGAGAACTTCCATCGAAGAAGTGGTCAGGCAATAAGTAATTACAAGCTCCTTTCTACTCCTTGAGAAATATTGGGCATATGGTGCTAGCTATATATTTTTAAACCAATGGATATTTTACTGATGATGTGGTCAAAACCGCTCCGACTGCATTTACTTTCCAGAAAATGTTCAAATTTAGGCTGGGTTGACCGGAAAGCTTAGTGAACAATTCTTAGCCACGGCGGCAGACAAGCGTCTACAGCTGCCCTGCCGCTGCTTTCTATTCAGATTATGAGTAGGGAACGGCTGGCCGAATGTTTAAGAACGCTTGGTTCTTCTTCGGAAGACCTGGGTTCGAATCCTCGATAAGGTGTGGAATTTTTTCTGTCGGTGGGAAAAAAGAAAATCCTAACCTGCACAGTTCATGGCGACTGGAATAGCCAGGCGGCCTTAATTCCTCAGCCTTAAGACCCCCCCCCCCCCCCCCCCCACCCGTCCTATTCTGCAAGGTGCTGTAGGAAGTGGATGACAGTTTGACAGACAGGTAAGTAGTAAATAATGCACATTCACTAGGTCGTGGTTTTACGGTGTGATGTATCAAGGTATGTATCAAACGAGAGCGAAACTAGAGCCTAGTGCTTCCAATCCGAGGTGAACAAGGCCCAAGGTTTCTACCGGACAATGATCAGCGTTGCCATTAGTGGGTTGTGCTCCATCTTCAAACCTCAAATCCCGAAACAACAAAATAAATCAACTTTAACAATAATGTTTAAAATGTCTGGACCTCTGTAAGTACTATCGACCACAGGTATGGGGCACATTTAATGCCCCTGTGTTGCGTATAAAGGGATATTCTGTATCTGCTTTCGGGCGTCAGCGGGCTGTGTGCCGGTTTTACGGAACCGCATCCAAGACTTCTGCCATACGCCCCCGTCGTACTCTACCGATAAATGGTCAACATAAGCATGAGCCAAACTGGCCAGAAATTTTGGAGCTGGTGGTCCCTAGCTGTGCAGTGACCAGGAACCACTATGTGTAAAATCCTCTGACACACATGAACCTTCTCCACTCTAATCATGAGTAAATGATGTCCATCGAAGATATGCCTATTATTTTGACATACAGGGTCAAATACCTTCCGAGTAAAATTCCTACAAAATGGAAAATGTGTTCAAATGTCATTCGCACAATAACCCTGCAGTAAACGTAGAATCGATGCTATGAGATACAATCTCTCTTCATATGCTAGTTTCTCCATTTGTTTCTGGGAAGGACAAATTGCGTCATGACTCCATCATATATCTCCAATTAAACGGAGAATTGGCGCTATGAGATAGAATCTAAGCAGTCATTTAATGGATGTGACGAATCTTTGGGCGAGCCCTAATTATAACTTCTCTTCTTATGCTGAACGGGATATCCGACAATGGAACACAGGATCAAGATCTGGAGAGCTCGTGCATACTTAAAAATAAGTGCAGATGAGCATCACCCTCTGCATGACTCTGTATTCAGAGAAAAGGGTGACAGGCTAAAGAGGGGCAAATCATGGATGGGTCGGGCGGAAGATGTCGTCGGACAGGTCTGCAGTCTTACCAGTATCAACCCCGGCAAGGAATGGGTGCCGGTGCCTCCAGCTTTTAAGTGTACCTTCTCCTGCATTATCACACTCGACAGACGGTGCAGAGAGCAGAACCCTGCCGCTGTCAATGCAGAGGTTAACGCGCTCATCTATGATCACTCAGATAGCCCCGAAGTGCTCATCTATACAGATGGATCTGTTGTAAAGCAGCAGAGAAGTGCGTGGGCATTTACAGCCCGTTCAGCGGGCCGAACCGTTCAAGAATCCAGTGGTGCTCACTCTATGACCACGAGCAGCATAACGATGGAGGTGATGGCAGTTACACAGGCTTTCATATGGCTGGAATCACAGCATTATACCAACGTGTGTGTACTAAGTGATTCAATGAGCATGATTCAGAAGGTCGAAGCTGGATCTGTACGTAGACAGTGGACTGAGTCGCTGCGGAAGTCTGTTGTCCGCAAAGTCACCTTCATCTTCGTCTCGGGACATGCGGGAGTCGAGGGAAATGAACGAGCTGATAAATTGGCTGGCTCTGCACCCTCTGTAGATGGCCAGCCCATGGATCGTGCCGATGTTATTAACGCCCTTAAAGATATGGCGAGAACAGAGGATTTTGACGCCAGTGATTCCACATCGCTTTCCAGGATGAAAGACCTGGGAGTAAGAATCGGCACAGCCAGACGCGAGAGGTACATCGGGAAAACAAAGCGCCTCGTCAACCAACACAGAACTGGCACTATTAGCCACCGGACGCTGATGCATATGCTGGGGGGAGGATCTGAGCACCTATGGACATGTCCGTAGTGCAACGAAGATACCCCAACTGATAACTAAACTAAACTAAAGGGATAGGAGTAATTGAAAAATTGAATGGGATGGAAAAAAAAAATAATCGATTATTCATTATTTAACAACGGATATAATACAATTTGTCTCATTTTGTATTTACTTGTTAGCATAATACAGTCTCCTTAAAGCTGTTTTCTACGGATGGCTGATTGATATATGAAATCTTATTCGGTACATCTTTGGAAAGCTTTGGTCGACCTATGTGTATATGTTAAAGTATGTCAAACAACAACACTAGACACTGGTCATTCTCATGCGTGCTCATTTATCCGATGCAGCAGCCTCCCAAAGTATCTCAGCTGACTGTTCCCTCGCCGAGCTGCTTATGATCTCAAAGGCGGCATTGACGTATGCTTAAGAAGTCAAGTAAACCCATTTATCATACGTACGTTTAAGCTGGGCTCGATGAGCTCAGTGTCATGTAAAACCTGGGTTAGATTTGTCCCTACCTATGAAAACGCTGGTTTACATATACCTCAACGCAATCTAAAAACTGGCTTAGGCTTGACACCGTACCATGCAAAAGATGAATGAATCACTGGAAAACGAGAAGTAGGTTGAGAGCTTTACCAAAGCACGACTACAAAAAACAATGGACGTTGCGGCCAAAGCCTTCGTCAGCACAGAACAAACGAACAAAAATAGATTAACAAATACACGATCGACACTACATGAATGTACAAATTTCAACTTATCTGTGTCCTAGCTTGAAAAGTCTATCCATGGGTACGATGGCGATGCAAAAGTTGGCTTGGATTACATTCTGCTTTACGGAAAGCTGGATTAGTTTAGTTACTACCCGTGTAATAGATACATTATATTAGTTCTCACTCTATGTAAATTGTGGGCAGACGTGGTAGCGTAGTGGTTAGTATGCTAGCCTGTCGGTCTGGTGGTCGTGTGTTCAAATCACCCCTCCAGGCACAGATTATTAAACATTGACCTGGGCTCCTATGACGACCTAGTCTAAAATGGATACATGGAAAAGTTCTAGAAAATAATGTCTGTGGGAGTGATATTAACCACATCGTCCACTGAATGCCGACTGATTTATAAACATACAGAGGTAGTCCCATGTACTCATTAGCTTCAGGGAGTGGTAAAGGTTCTTTACATTTTATAGGGTGTATGGAAAATATTGCCGTTCCAAGTTTTGTATTTATCCTCAGTGAACTCATGCAACATAAAAGGTAAATACAATACTTGGAACGGCAATATTTTCAAAAGCCTCACAGTCATTAAAAATACACCCTATATATACACAATATGAGTTACCGTAATCCTAGTCGTGCTCAAAAGCTGGGTTAAGATAAGTCTGAAAGCATGCAAGGACAAACATAGCTATGCTGGATATTACCGTAGGGGTTTGCAGTATTTTGACTTCGCATATACTATATTGCTGCAATCTGAAATAAGTGGCAAGATCCCTTCCTCGCTATCTTTCCTCCCTAGATCAATCTTTGATGATCCTTTAACTAAGCTAGATTGACTTCAGAGTTCAAGAGAAAAATCAACTACTACTCGGAACTGAAACCCCGGACCAATGTATGTAAACTAACCCAACGCTCTATATTATCAGAACTTTTCTCTGCCATATAAATGTAGGCCTATTCACTTGTCTGACTTCTTTCTGTTTATATCGCTCAGAAGAGTACTCTCATCTGACTCCGTAATGTGGATGGCGTTATTATAATAGTTGCCGCAGTGTCAGCTTTCAAATTCATTCTGTCAGCTTAAGCATGTCCTTCAGAATTGTCCACGGAAGAAAACATTAGAAATAACAGAAAATCAACCTACAACCGCGATAAATTATCGTCTGGCTCTAATATTATATCTAATTGTTGCCAAACACCGTTCCGCCATTGTCGTCTGGAAACACAACACTGTGCCAGATGCCAAATTGATGGTATTCGGCACATTATGCTATGGGTATTGATTGCAGCCAGGGCAAATCTGACAGCAGCATTTATGTAACAGAATACGATAAATTGCTTATACTGCCAGGTTTGTCGACTCCGATTACCCTGGATTCGAAATTCTGACATGTGTGTACGTGGTGAAGTGTGCGTGTCGCAAAGACAGCGTAGCGGTGACACGAAGAATGTGTCATCCAAGCGCGCGCGCTCACACACACAAACACACGCACATACACAAACGCACATACATATACACATACATATATAGCATGGAGGAGAGGTTTCTGGAGCATCCTTGCGCTGACGACTGGGTTCATTCAACACACAAGTTGGACTTCAATATTGACTTTACGTTCAGAAAGCAACAGCAAACATTCATTCATTCATTCATTCATTCATTCATTCATTCATTCATTCAGTAGCATGCCCTTTGCAGAACCTCGTTCCCATAACAACTTTCTAGAAAAACCAAAATGTCCCGCGTCACCCATCCGGAGATCATCCGCCACATCCTGCACCCGTCTTCTCTTCTCTTTGGCCTTTCTCTTCCTCTCTTGCCAGGCATATACCCCTCCATTATTGTTCTCTACAAACTTTCGTGACGTTTCAAGTGACCAAAATATTTCAGTTTTCTTAGTTTTATCGTCTTTAATAGCCAACCTTCTTCAATATTCAGCTCTTGAAGTATGGATGCATTTGTTCTTTTCTTTATCCAAGATATTCTTAGACTTCGTCTATAACGGCACACTACTATACGTAAAATTGCATAAAAACTAATCCTAGGGTCGATCGCAGCTTCCTGCAAAGGACACCAACTATATATATATATATATATATATATATATATATATATATATATATATATATATATATATATATATATATATATATATATATATATATATTGGTTCAGCTCTGCGTCCTTGTCTCGACCATGCCATGTGGTCAAGCCATCCAAATATTTATTTACTCCTCTGCTTTTCCCTTGTCCCGTTCCCCTCAATCTGGCCAGTTATACAACAATTCTCCAGTTTATTGCTTCTCATAACGTGCATTCATCATCATCATCATCATCATCATCATCATCATCATCATCATCATCATCATCAAGTACCATGTCAACTGGCGTAGACGTTCATGACCCTCCACAGATCTCGGTCTTTGGATTTCTGGATCAACTCCGCTGATTTTATTTGTTTCCGCTTGCTCGCTTTGAACTCAAGCGTAGTCCACACACACACTATTTATAGCAGTACTGGACTGAATTTTGCGTGTGGATTAGCTTTCCCTATTAACTGTGTCCCTCGTCATCAGGCGAACCCACTCCGACTTCAGAGGTACTTGTAATTTACGTCCACAAGTCAAGGGCGATAGGTCAACATTTTAGTCCAGCTGTCCGGTGTAGGGGTTGAACCGCTTACCTCGGCATCAGCACAACGGATGTTTAAGAACACGCGTTCTTACCCATTCAGCCATGCGAACCTGCTGAAACTGCGCTGATGATATTCCTCCATGCCACCGTCTCATAACCATCCAGCATAATTTCTCCTGGTCTGCCTCTGCCTCTCTTCCCCTCGATCTTTCCAGTTGCCAAGATGTTCTCCAAAGCCTCTCTTCCCATCACATGACCACAGAAAGCTGTTAGTCTCTTTCTTATTCAGGACTACACAATGTGATGACCCTAGCGCTGATCAGACCGATAGTTGGTTCCTGCTTCCTGACATTATATTTTAAAGTGTCCATGTCTCTGTATAAGAATCGCTGTTGATCACAGTTCTCGAGCACTGCAGATCTTTAACGTGCTATATACACTTTTACTTTACCAGATGTTGGATCAGTTTAAATATTATTTTAACTTGATTTTTGAGTGTGTAAAATACATTCATATTTATTGTATTATTATGTAAAATACATCCATATTTATTGTTTTATTATGTAAAATACATCCATATTTATTGTTTTAGTTTGTAAAATACATTCATATTTATTGTTTTAGTGTGTAAAATACATTCATATTTATTGTTTCGTTTGTAAAAATACATACATATTTATTGTTTCAGTTTGTAAAATACATACATATTTATTGTTTCAATTGGTAAAATACATACATATTTATTGTTTCAATTGGTAAAATACATACATATTTATTGTTTCAATTGGTAAAATACATACATATTTATTGTTTCAATTGGTAAAATACATACATATTTATTGTTTCAATTGGTAAAATACATACATATTTATTGTTTCAGTTTGTAAAATACATACATATTTATTGTTTCAATTGGTAAAATACATACATATTTATTGTTTCAATTGGTAAAATACATACATATTTATTGTTTCAATTGGTAAAATACATACATATTTATTGTTTCAGTGTGTCCGCTGATGTGAAGTTCAAATACTGGTCATGCCCCTCTCGTTGACTTCTGAGCTTGGCGAGGGGTAGGGGATGTCTGCAATGTAGTCCCCATGAAGATGTTACTTTGGTTCGGGAGAAAAGCCTCACTGTGAATGAAGCAAGCACTTTGTTGGGTTCATGTGACCTGAACGCCAATGCACGGAACTTCAGAACTGAACTCACAGTCTTCCCGGGGATTCACAAGCAACCAACCAATCAACCGACCGACAGACCGACCGACCAACAGAACAATTGATAAACTGATCAACCAACCGACCAACCCACCAACTGACCAGCCAACCAACCAACCATCCAACGAAACGACCAACTGACCAACAGACCAATCACTCAACCAACCAACCAACCAACCAACCAACGAAACGACCAACCGACCAATTGACCAACGAACCAACCAACCAACCAACCAACGAAACGACCAACCAACCAACCAACCAACCAACCAACCAACCAACCAATCAACCATCTAACCGACCGTCCGACTGACCAACTAACCAACTAACCGACCGACCCACCCACCCACCCACCCACCAACCAACCAATCAGCCAACCAACGAATCGAAAAACCAACCATTATTTTATTTTTAACGCTATCCCAATCTGTAGTCAGATGACATTCCTACATTAAACCGTTCATTTACATCAGTGTAAGTTTTTCCATGAACACTCTTCATTCAACACCCGAGTTGCTCCCATTCTACTCGTCCTCTGCCTGGTCTGAATCAGAACAGAAACATTAACCCATTGTGTCACTGGCAAGTGTTAATTCAACCCTGCCCATCTCAAAGACTTGAACTTTAAAGTAACACGCGCTTGAGCCTAAATTTCCTAAAGCAAGGAACTTGCTATGAATCTGTGAAGTGATAAGGCCATACTATTTCGTAGGTCTGAATGGATTTTTAGCCTAAATGGGTAAGGTCCTAAAATTATGGGGCAGATGTAGTTAAAGTAACACTTGTTATAGAGCGGTTTAATATAACAATGGTCTGAGACAGAAGAAGTTAAAATAAGCGTTTATTGTAACTGAATCTAAGGACTCCATTTTTGCACCTTATGGGGTTTTTTGTATTTGTGCTAGACCCATACATTTACAAATCAACGGGGAACTCAAACAGTGATGTGGTCAACATAGCTCAGGCTGCCTGTACTTTTCATTTCATTTTATGATATCCTTTTCTGAATTGGTTGACTTTGGAGAGCCTAGCTAATTTAAATAATCTGCCTCGAAGCGAGTTCAAACAAATGACCAGCGGGTTGGTGGGCAAGCGTTTAGCCACTCGGAAACCGCTGCTCCCGTAGATTGTAACAGAATCACTGCGTGACCTGTAAGATTGTAACATAATCACTGCCTTTACCTGATAACGGGCGCGTGTTGGTGTAACGGTTAGAACCTTACGCTGACAATGGCATGGCTGCAGCCGGACAATGGATCAGTCTCATCTCTCGACGTTCGCTACGGGACGGAAAGCCTGGCCAGTTATTTCTCCGTGCACTCAGGAATACAGAGTGTGATGTTGCTAGCACTTCACAAACTCACAGCGGGTTCCTTGTACGGAATTTTGATTTTCCTATTTACTTGATAAAGACAGAGTTTGTTTTACATATTATGTTTTTATTTCTCGCAAAAATTAGTAAATAGCAACGTTAACAAAAGAAAATAAATAGGAATTTTATAAATACAGATAAGAACATATGTATGTAGGTGGTATGTTGTCTTTTACGGTTATTTCTGTCAATAAGATTGTTTAACAGATCATGAGTTATTGCCCTTGGAGACGAAGGGGAGATAATTTCTACACCCTTCTAACTGTATGTTTTATCTCGTCTTATCCGAAGACCTCCAGCTTTGATGATGAAGGAACGCCCCATCCATAGGTATGAAAATATTGACCTTTGACACTGCAGAAAACAAGGCCACCATACCGTAAGGTTTCCGATTGGCTGGAATAAGTTCTCCGCAGCAGGAGGGGGCGTCTGCAGTCATTACTTGCTCGCAGCACAGATAGCGACTCAATCTTGGGAGCGCAGCAGGGACGAATATCAGCTGTCAAAAAAAAAAAAAAAAAACCCAGGATGCTTAAGAGGAAATGAAGAGATGTTTTTTGGATGCCAGCCGATAGACAAACCCATCAACAACGCCACACACATAGCTAAGACTTATGCTGGCCTCAGGCCTTATGGCGGGAAAGACGCCTGCTTTGATCAGCGGCAAGTCCCTGGAATGCTGAGAGAGGTTTGTGAGGAGATTGTAGCAGGAACTGTCAGGTCCAACTAAGTCTTCCTGACGATAGCCCATCGCTGAAACCACTAGTCTAGAGGCAGATTCTTGATTCTGACGTTATTGTGTCTAACCCCATACAGCCGTTTGTTCTCACAGGAGGAACATGTGCGGGCAAGATAAGCGACATAAGCGATGCCGATGCAGAAATAAGATCTTCGGAATGCTCACTCTACTCGAGGCGTTTCATATGAAAACAATTTCATCTCAACTGATACCGCTTGCTATTTCGTGTGGTCTTGAAAACTCTGGCATTTCACAATTTCTTATCCGAAGTAAGGGAGGGTAAGAATGACTGACTGTGACTGACGAATGCAGAACACAAAGACATTAGCGGTGGTGCGGGGAAGGCAATGTTGAGGAGAGGACGAGAAAATGTCTGTCCTCAAAATGTCTAACCCTGCAGACAGATAAGATTGATATGTGTTATTTCTGTTTCTCCACCCATGCAAAGTGTATTGTTTTGTGTACATTGTTTCTCGGCATTTCAGCGTCTGTTTCATCTACAGCAGTTGTACTGTTGCTGTGCCTGGTTTTGTAATAACTGTTTATCATGACTTGAATTGTTTTCTATCCCAGGAACGCCCATATGTATAACAGCCTGCATGTATGCTAATGGCGATAACCTGGCACTAGATGACTTTTTGCGCTCGTGTTACCGGGGCCCATACGGCAAGCGAAGAACCATCATTATCATGTGCCATGCCATGAAACGTGGTAGGTTATGGTTCTTGATCTCTCACGATCACAAAAAGTCATGGAAAAGGTCTGTGTATAAAGAAAACGAGCCGGTCTCTCTGGCTGTGGGGTTACAACACTTTCTCTCTGTAATCCCGTTTATCACGCAGAGTCTCGTAGCGGAGCGAGAGCTGAGGCGGTTCGACCACCGCTCGTGACTTGCGGGATACTGAGCCGGCCGCTCAGAAAGCAATGGCAAACTACTGAGCGTAATCTTGCCAAGAGATCAACATACAGCTGAAAGATGCTGGTGTTGACAGCTAAGTCCTGTAAAAGGATATGCTAAAAAAAAAAAAAAAAAAAAAATAAAGAAAACGCAAAAAATACCAACACTGTAATATACCATGCATGTCGTTGGGGAAGACTGGCTGCCTCAGAAAACTGTAACTGCAAAATGCAACCAATCAGCAACCAGTCTACAAAGAGCTTGGTGTCAGTTGGTTGGGGAGGGGAGTGGGAAACTATTCGCCACGGGGATATGTAAGGCAGCAGCAGCAGCAGCAGCAGAAAAAAAATATTTCTTCAGAATTTATCCAAAGTGTCCTGTTCGCATCTCGTATTATTAGCTAAGACCCAACACATTATGACAATATGGATTAATGCAAAGGGTAGATCGCTGTGCACGCCTTAAGGCGAACTGATATATGGCAACGCTTCGTTTTAGCCAATGTTAGGTTCAGTAGTTTACTAGCTCTTCCTGGTTTAGCCAATTGTAGGTTCAGTAGTTTACTAGCTCTTCCTGTTTTAGCCAATTGTAGGTTCAGTAAGTTTACTAGCTCTTCCTGGTGTTAGGCCAATTGTAGGTTCAGTAGTTTACTTAGCTTCTTCCTGTTTTAAGCCAATTGTAGCTTCATAGTTTACTAGCTTTCCTGTTTTAGCCGATTGTAAGTTTCAGTAGTGTTACTAGCCTTCTTGTTTTTAGCAATTGTAGGTTCAGTAAGTTTAGCTAGCTCTTCTTGTTTAAGCGCAATTGGTAAAGGTTCAGTAGGTTTACTAGCTCTTCCTGTTCTTAGCCAATTGTAGGTTCAGTAAGTTCATTAAGCTATTCCTGTGTATTAGCCAATTGTAGGGTTCAGTAGTTGAAAAAAAAATTTTCATTAGCTATTCCTGTTTTAAGGGCCAATTGTAGGGTTCAGTAGTTACATAACTAGCGTATTCCTTGTTTTAGCCAATTGTAGGGTCAGTAGTTTACCTAGCTTCTTCTTGTTTAGCCAATTGTAGGTTCAGTAGTTCATTAGCTATTCCTGTTTTAGCCAATTGTAGGTTCAGTAGTTTACTAGCTCTTTCTGTTTTAGCCAATTGTAGGTTCAGTAGTTCATTAGCTATTCCTGTTTTAGCCAATTGTAGGTTCAGTAGTTTACTAGCTCTTTCTGTTTTAGCCAATTGTAGGTTCAGTAGTTCATTAGCTATTCCTGTTTAGCCAATTGTAGGTTCAGTAGTTTACTAGCCTCTTCCTGTTTTAGCCAATTGTAGGTTCAGTAGTTTACTAGCTCTTCCTGTTTTAGCCAATTGTAGGTTCAGTAGTTCATTAGCTATTCCTGTTTTAGCCAATTGTAGGTTCAGTAGTTCATTAGCTATTCCTGTTTTAGCCAATTGTAGGTTCAGTAGTTTACTAGCTCTTCCTGTTTTAGCCAATTGTAGGTTCAGTAGTTTACTAGCTCTTCCTGTTTTAGCCAATTGTAGGTTCAGTAGTTTACTAGCTCTTCCTGTTTTAGCCAATTGTAGGTTCAGTAGTTTACTAGCTCTTCTTGTTTTAGCCAATTGTAGGTTCAGTAGTTTACTAGCTCTTTCTGTTTTAGCCAATTGTAGGTTCAGTAGTTTACTAGCTCTTCCTGTTTTAGCCAATTGTAGGTTCAGTAGTTTACTAGCTCTTCCTGTTTTAGCCAATTGTAGGTTCAGTAGTTTACTAGCTCTTCCTGTTTTAGCCAATTGTAGGTTCAGTAGTTTACTAGCTCTTCCTGTTTTAGCCAATTGTAGGTTCAGTAGTTTACTAGCTCTTCCTGTCTTAGCCAATTGTAGGTTCAGTAGTTCATTAGCTATTCCTGTTTTAGCCAACTTTAGGTTTAGTAGTTTGCTAGCGCTTCCTGAACGTAAATGCAACGTTTAAGTCCAACTTAATAGATAGGTATTGAACCCCCCCCCCCCCCCCCCTCAGCACACCGGAAATTTAAGAGTTCTTACCATTTCTGCCTCGCTAATATACGGTGAACAAACAACACCATTTGACAGGCCTACATCCAGCATATACAATCTTAGTTGCATATCCTTTACAGGACGTTTGCAGTCAACACCAGCATGTTTTGCTGTTGTTGATATCTTGGCAAGTTTACGTTCAGTAGTTTGCCATTGCTTTCTGAACGACCGGCACACATACCGTTTCGTAAAAAACCAGCGCAACACGGTCTGCTGCTAAATTGCGCACAGATGTGTTTCGAGTAAGCGGGATCACGAACCGCGTCCGTAACACCTTCGCCACGGAGACCGCCAGGCATATTATTGTAATATAATCACTCGTCTTGGTGGCACGAAATGGAATATTGCTTGGATAGCAAATCAATTAGGTGGAAAGTCCGAATCGAATGCTCACTGTGTGGATGTCATCTACAGACTGCATTCTTCTGGTTTCCGGAAGAACAGCCTATGGTGAACGGTAGGCCCAATATACGGAAGTGAGGCTAAGCAGCCATGTGCAGGTCGTGACGATTCCTTGGGTGAGCCCAGTACCAGAGCGCTGTGTGTCGGCTCTGCACGTTTGGAAGCCTCCTTGGATGGCGGGGAATGCCTATGGTCTGCCCTTGAGGGCTGACCAGGATGTCTTTGGCTATTCTATATAGGTCATCTGGGATTGGGGATAACACCACAACAGTGAGAGTCAAACGTCCTAAGAAACCCCCGGGAAGGCTAACCCGGTTAACAAATGCCCGGAGAAGTCGGATGTGTTGGCCTAACGGTGCAAGAACGCAGCTCTGCTGTAAACAGGCACAACGCAATCACATCCGAAAGAAAAAAAAAAACAAAAAAAAAAACAAACACTCCGGATGAACGCAGCAGAAGAAGAAGAAGTAACCACTGTCGTATTTGAGTTTCAAACATGTACTTTCTTGATATACCCACTTACATATTTGCAATGTGTCCATGTAAAAAATCAAATTATCACATAACGCAATCATGAAACTTAGGGGAGGCCACCATTGGCCGAATGGATAAGAACGCTCGCTCTGAAACGTTTGGTGTGCTGATGGAGAGGTAGCTGATTCAACCCCTACACCAGTCAGTTGGACTTCTCGTCCTTGACTTGTGGACGTAAATTACTAGTACCTCAGAAGTGGAGTAGGTTCGCCTGATGGCGAGGGACAGTGGTAAATAGTAAAGCTAATCCATACTCACAATCAGTCAGTGTGCTCCCCAGCAGTGGCAACTGCATGGTGTATTTTTAATAACTGTCGGTGTTTGAAAATATTGCCTGTCCCAGTTTTGTATTTACCTATTATGTTGCATGAACTTTACAGAGGGTGAATACAAAACTTGGACCGGCAACATTTTCAAACACTGCACAGTCATTAAAAATACACCCTATCCTAGAAGTATAGTAGCAGGTGTATGGACTATATCTAAATTCAAAGGTAGCGATTGTACCACGATGGCAGCACTAACATTCAGTATATGTTATTACAGTATTTCAAGTGGCATGGAACTGCTTGTCTCCTCCCAATCCTTCTCTGGGTATGTTATACATGTTTTTTTTTTGTGCATATCCTTTACAGGACATCGCTGTCAGCATCAGCATCTTTCAGCTGTATGTTGATTTCTTGGCAAGATTACGCTCAGTAGTTTGCCATTGCTTTCTGAGCGGCCGGCTCAGTATCCCGCAAGTCACCAGCGGGGGTCGAACCGCTCCCAGCTCTTGCCCTGCTACGAGACTCTGCGTGATAAACGGGATTACGGAGAAAGTGTTGTAACCCCTCGGCCAGACAGACCGGCTATGTTATACATAGGATGCAAGTATTTCATGAGTTCATGTTCCACCGCAGCGATGACATACTCGTTGTCAAATTCACCGGATGGTTACAAGTTGTGTGGCAAAAGTTCTCACGGAACACATTTCAAGAAGTGCTTGCTTGCTTGCTGGCATTCGCTGGCTGTGAACTCCAGCGTGAAGTCCTGTATGTCGGATGGTGACATCCTGTTGTCCAACATCAGTGTGATGTCATACCGGACTGGGATTTGCATGAGTATCCGTTGTCCCATGTCTGGCTTATTGGTGTGCATACTGGTGGTTCCTCGCCGTGCAGGCAGATACTCTCCGACTTCGGAGGAATTTCAAGAAGTAAAATGGTGTCTGTTTTACTTGTTAGCATTATCATGTATGAATAGGGTTGCAGAAAGCCAAAGCCGCCGCAGACTGCCTTTACGAATCTCGATCCGGTGTCAGTTCTTCCATCTCATGCATTGTTATATTGGTGGAATTTTTGATGTCCCGTGTCCGCGTCTGGTCTTTGCATGCCATTGCTTCTGCTTCCAGAAATTGCTCTTTGTAAACCAGTGGCCCGTTGACCAAAGCACTTCAATTTTAATGACATGATATTATGATGCCGAAAGATACATAAGATATTTGCAGATAGCAGCAGTAGCATTAGCAGCAGCAGCAGCAGCAGTAGTAGTAGTAGTAGTAGTAGTAGTAGTAGTAGTAGTAGTAGTAGTAGTAGTAGTAGTAGTAGTAGTAGTAGTAGTAGTAGTAGTAGTAGTAGTAGTAGTAGTAGTAGTAGTAGTAGTAGTAGTAGTAGTAGTAGTAGTAGTAGTAGTAGTAGTAGTAGTAGTAGTAGTAGTAGTAGTAGTAGTAGTAGTAGTAGTAGTAGTAGTAGTAGTAGTAGTAGTAGTAGTAGTAGTAGTAGTAGTAGTAGTAGTAGTAGTAGTAGTAGTAGTAGTAGTAGTAGTAGTAGTAGTAGTAGTAGTAGTAGTAGTAGTAGTAGTAGTAGTAGTAGTAGTAGTAGTAGTAGTAGTAGTAGTAGCAGCAGCAGCAGCAGCAGTAGTAGTAGTAGTAGTAGTAGTAGTAGTAGTAGTAGTAGTAGTAGTAGCAGCAGTAGTAGTAGTAGTAGTAGTAGTAGTAGTAGTAGTAGTAGCAGCAGCAGTAGTAGTAGTAGTAGTAGTAGTAGTAGTAGTAGTAGTAGTAGTAGTAGTAGTAGTAGTAGTAGTAGTAGTAGTAGTAGTAGTAGTAGTAGTAGTAGTAGTAGTAGTAGTAGTAGTAGTAGTAGTAGTAGTAGTAGTAGTAGTAGTAGTAGTAGTAGTAGTAGTAGTAGTAGTAGTAGTAGCAGCAGCAGCAGCAGTAGTAGTAGTAGTAGTAGTAGTAGTAGTAGTAGTAGTAGTAGTAGTAGTAGTAGTAGCAGCAGCAGCAGCAGTAGTAGTAGTAGTAGTAGTAGTAGTAGTAGTAGTAGTAGTAGTAGTAGTAGTAGTAGTAGTAGTAGTAGTAGTAGCAGCAGCAGCAGCAGCAGCAGCAGTAGTAGTAGTAGTAGTAGTAGTAGTAGTAGTAGTAGTAGTAGTAGTAGTAGTAGTAGTAGCAGCAGTAGTAGTAGTAGTAGTAGTAGTAGTAGTAGTAGTAGTAGTAGTAGTAGTAGTAGTAGTAGTAGTAGCAGCAGCAGCAGTAGTAGTAGTAGTAGTAGTAGTAGTAGTAGTAGCAGCAGCAGCAGTAGTAGTAGTAGTAGTAGTAGTAGTAGTAGTAGTA
Organism: Cepaea nemoralis; assembly: GCA_014155875.1. Lineage (NCBI taxonomy): Eukaryota > Metazoa > Mollusca > Gastropoda > Stylommatophora > Helicidae > Cepaea > Cepaea nemoralis. Next base: position 14,595 of record JACEFZ010013987.1, on the reverse strand, counting down.
GTAGTAGTAGTAGTAGTAGTAGTAGTAGTAGTAGTAGTAGTAGTAGTAGTAGTAGTAGTAGTAGTAGTAGTAGTAGTAGTAGCAGCAGCAGCAGCAGCAGCAGTAGTAGTAGTAGTAGTAGTAGTAGTAGTAGTAGTAGTAGTAGTAGTAGTAGTAGTAGTAGCAGCAGCAGCAGCAGCAGCAGCAGCAGCAGCAGTAGTAGTAGTAGTAGTAGTAGTAGTAGTAGTAGTAGTTAGTAGTAGTAGTAGTAGTAGTAGTAGTAGTAGCAGCAGCAGCAGCAGCAGCAGCAGCAGCAGCAGCAGCAGCAGCAGCAGCAGCAGCAGCAGCAGCAGCAGCAGCAGCAGCAGCAGCAGTAGTAGTAGTAAGTAGTAGTGAGTAGTAGCAGCAGCAGCAGCAGCAGCAGCAGCAGCAGCAGCAGCAGCAGCAGCAGCAGCAGCAGCAGCAGCAGCAGCAGCAGCAGCAGCAGCAGCAGCAGCAGCAGCAGCAGCAGCAGCAGCAGCAGCAGCAGCAGCAGCAGCAGCAGCAGCAGCAGCAGCAGCAGCAGCAGCAGCAGCAGCAGCAGCAGCAGCAGCAGCAGCAGCAGCAGTAGTAGTAGTAGTAGTAGTAGTAGTAGTAGTAGCAGCAGCAGCAGCAGCAGCAGCAGCAGCAGCAGCAGCAGCAGCAGCAGCAGCAGCAGTAGTAGTAGTAGTAGTAGTAGTAGTAGTAGTAGTAGTAGTAGCAGCAGCAGCAGCAGCAGCAGCAGCAGCAGCAGCAGCAGCAGCAGCAGCAGCAGCAGCAGCAGTAGTAGTAGTAGTAGTAGTAGTAGTAGTAGTAGTAGTAGTAGCAGCAGCAGCAGCAGCAGCAGCAGTAGTAGTAGTAGTAGTAGTAGTAGTAGTAGTAGTAGTAGTAGTAGTAGTAGTAGTAGTAGTAGCAGCAGCAGCAGCAGCAGCAAGCAGTAGTAGTAGTAGTAGTAGTAGTAGTAGTAGTAGTAGTAGTAGTAGTAGTAGTAGTAGTAGTAGTAGTAGTAGTAGTAGTAGTAGTAGTAGTAGTAGTAGTAGCAGCAGCAGCAGCAGCAGCAGCAGCAGCAGCAGCAGTAGTAGTAGTAGTAGGTAGTAGTAGTAGTAGTAGTAGTAGCAGCAGCAGCAGCAGCAGCAGCAGCAGCAGCAGCAGCAGCAGCAGTAGTAGTAGTAGTAGTAGTAGTAGTAGTAGTAGTAGCAGCAGCAGCAGCAGCAGCAGCAGCAGCAGCAGCAGTAGTAGTAGTAGTAGTAGTAGTAGTAGTAGTAGTAGTAGTAGCAGCAGCAGCAGCAGCAGCAGCAGCAGTAGTAGTAGTAGTAGTAGTAGTAGTAGTAGTAGTAGTAGTAGTAGTAGTAGTAGTAGCAGCAGCAGCAGCAGCAGCAGTAGTAGTAGTAGTAGTAGTAGTAGCAGCAGCAGCAGCAGCAGCAGCAGCAGCAGCAGTAGCAGTAGCATCAGTAGCAGCAGAAGTAGTAGCAGTAGCAGAAGAAGAAGTAGAAGAAGAAGAAGAAGAATCACATTAGCAGCAGTCGTGTCTTGATAAATGAAATTCACGGAAGCAAGCTGGCAGTGGATATCAGAGTTTGTGGATCAAAAGGGACGCAGCAACCAGAAGTCACGGTGACAGAGGCCCTAATACTCATCAACCCACCACAAACACGTGGGCGAATGGTGTCAACCTAATTAATGTCGCAATACACGCTTGACTAAATGAGGTATCATGGCTTATGTTCTTCTCTCCATCACCATGAAGCAGGTATCCTTCGTAAAACGTTGCAGAGCATGCAGACAGAAAGAGTAAGACAGACAGAGCAGGACAGACAGAACAGGGCATACAGAGCAGGACAGACAGTTAGACAGAGAGACAGAGCAACAGAGGCAGAGTAAGAGAGACAAAGTAAGAGGCAGACAGAGCAGGACAGACAGCTAGCCAGACAGGCAGACAGAACAGGGCAGACAGATAGACAGACAGACAGACAGACAGAGCAACAGAGGGAGAGAGAGCGAGAGAGAGAGGGAGCGAGAGAGAGAGAGAGAGAGAGGGGGGAAGCGAGACCGATTAAGAGAGACAGACAGAGCAGGACAGACAGTTAGACAGACAGACAGATAAAAAGAGGCAGAGTAAGAGAGACAAAGTAAGAGACAGACAGAGCAGGGCAGACAGTTAGACAGACAGGCAGACATAACAGGGCAGAAAGACAGACAGATAGAGAGACAGACAGAGCAACAGAGGGAGAGAGAGGGGAGAGAGAGAGAGAGAGCAAGAGACCGAGTAAGAGAGACAGACTGAGCAGGACAGACAGATAGACAGACACACAGAGCAGGACAGATAGACAGACAGACAGACAGACAGACAGATCTTCATATGTGTGTAGTAGTAACGCACATACTATCTACGTAATCTATGAAGATCTTGAAGCGAGAGATGACTGAGAAGCAAAACGAAGAACTGACTTCTGCTAATTGTATTGATGTATTCTCAAATATAATACCCGGCATTGCAATGTACAAGCAAAACATGTACGGGGGCAAAACAAGGAAAGAAGATTAACGTCGAAATGTATTCAGAAGCCTAATTGAGAACAGCGGGACCGTTAGCCGCGTAAATAATGCCATATCTTCAACGTGTACTGGTTGTGAAGAAATAACAAGGCTTTCTGTTCGTGAGAATCAAAGACATCAGAAAGCTGAGTCTGGTTCGTGGTTGCCATGTTTCTCATGTGTGTGGGTTAAATTAGTTGCATATCCTTTACAGGACGTCGCAGTCAAATCCAGCATTTTTAGTTGTTTGTGATTTCTTGGCAAGTCACGTTCAGTAGTTTGCCATTGCTTTCTTAAAGACAGGTCCTCATATACCATTTGTATAAAAGCCAACGCAAGGCGGTCTGTTGCCAAATTGCCTGCAGCTGTGTTTCGAACGCGGTATGCGGGATTACGAATTGCCTACTAACCCCTTCGCTACAGACACAGCTGTTCTTTGGGTCATCATCATCAGGTGCCCTGCTAGCTGGCTTAGACATTCATGTCTCTCTGCAGATATCCTTTTTGGTGTTTTGGATCAACTCTAGTGATGATATTCCTCTATTCCTCGTAGCCCTTTAGCCACAGAGTCGGCAGAAATCAATGGCAAACTAAATAAATTAACGTTCGGTAGTTTGTCGTTTTTTTCCCCTAACGAAAGACCTTCATATCATATAAATTAAATCAAGGTGGCCTTTATGTGTTGTTAAAAAAAAAAAAAAGGTCCAGTAACACGCTTTCTACTGACGTCACATCATACCTAAATTTTCTCATCGTGTAGAGGCGCTTCATGAAATGCATTGGGAGTAAAAGTGCTCCAAATACAATTATTTAGGCTGTTAACGTATGCAATGTAGATAGATGAAACCATGTCTCACCAGAGAAGAATCGTACACCGAGAATTGACTCGTCTTCCATAGCTAAAAATGCTTGAAACCATGTGGAGTAGTTGACTCTGGATTGATTATAATATGCTTTTAGTTCAGGCACAACAGAAATCCTGTATGGAAGAAAATGTAATCGTTGGTTAAGAATTTTGTGCACTGTTCTCACTAATACGTTCACTTGTTGCAACATTTTCCTTAAGGACTTGATTGGACATTTCAGGATTCTATCTGATGGGTCAGCACAAAATGCTGTTCGAAATGGAGGAGCGGGAGTGTACATAGAATACCCAAATCCCCTCTGCTGTGTGTCCACCGTGACGAGGTAGAGGGGCTTGTGCGTCCCAATGACCCCAAGAGCTATGCCGACGGTAGCACAGCTACTGGTAGGGCCACCCATGTCGGACAGGTCAAGGGAGAGGGACCAGACGAAGAGACACACAAACCTGCTGCCTTGTAGGTAGACTGGGGACAGTCAAAGGCTAGGGAAAGCACCCCAAATACATGCTTGTCGAAATCGGATGTACTGAGCCACAGGCTTGACAAAGCAGTGCAACGTGAAACCTGCTGCCTTGTAGGTAGACTGGGGACAGTCAAAGGCTAGGGAAAGCATCCCGAATAAATGCTTGTCGAAATCGGATGTACTGAGCCACAGGCTTGACAAAGCAGTGCAACGTAACTTAATTCATGATGTCACAAATCAAAATTAATCGATATGGTGCTAATCCCGTGAAGTCCCATCAGGCGGTGATAGTGCCGGGCCCCCTGCCTCGAGGGGGTCCACCCATGACTACTGGTGGTCACCTTCCCCTGTGCTGTGGAGTCAAGGCACAGAGGAGTAGGTTAAGAGCTATTGACCAAATACCCCGGACACTCAACATACTACAGTGGAATGCCGAAGGAGTTTACAAGAAGAAAGACTCCCTAACACAGCGTCTTCATAAAGATAGAATAGATGTGGCATGCATTCAAGAGACACACCTCAACGCCAATCACAAATTCTCAGTCAGAGGATATCAGGCCACACGTTTCGACCGCGAAGGACACAAAGGAGGAGTTGTAATACTTACACGAAATACAATACCTTGCAGCGAAGTATCTGTGATCTCTGACAACCAAACGGAAATTATAGGTGTTGATATAATGATAAAGGACGTGAAAATAAGAATCTACAATCTGTACAGCCCAGCAGATAAGGACCTTACACTCTCAAACATGAAAATAACTGACACAAACTGCATTATTGTCGGAGACTTTAATAGCCGTTCAGAAAGATGGGGATACCCAGATACTGACAAAAGAGGAGATGAATTGGAGGACTGGGAAATAGACTCAAATCTCCATCTACTCAACAAAGCGGATGACACACCGAGCTTCTACTCCAGAAGATGGCTTACCACTTCTACTCCAGACTTAGCTTTCTGCACAGGAGACATCCTCCACAAAATCGATCGCCATGTGCTGGACCAATTAGCAGGTAGTGACCACAGACCAATCAAGCTTGAAATGAATATGGAGTATGTTCCACAGGAGCAAAAGCCCTTGCCCCGCTGGAATTACAAACGAGCAGATTGGGACAGATTTGCCATACTAACAGACAAATATTGTGAAAACATAAATACACGATATGGCAACATAAAGCAAATGGTGGAAAGTCTAAACAGAGCGATAATACAGGCAGCCACTGAGTCCATTCCAAGAGGAGCGAGGAAAAATTACAAACCATACTGGACTGAAGAACTACAAAGTTTGGAGGACAAAGTTGAAGATGCCAGGAAGACAGCAGAGAGAGAACAAACAATTGAAGCAAACATCTCTCTCAAAGCCATCTCAGCAAAATATAAAAGAACAGTAAATCAAACAACAAGAGATTGTTGGAGGGAAAAAACAGAAAACCTGAATTTTGACAGGGATGGAAACAAACTATGGAAACTAGTGAAAGCCATGAACAATGAAGGACCTAGAAACAAACAAATAACAATTAAACAAGGAAATGCCTTGCTTACAGGCAAAAAGGCTGCAAATGCACTAATGGAACACTATGCAAATGCAAACCACATTGATATTACAACCGAACAGAAGAAAGCAATCAAAGACAAACAGATACATCATAGAAATACAGAGACTGCAGCAGAATATATGATGGCAAATCTAACAATGGAAGAAATGGAACAGGCAATGAATACCCTAAAAAAGAAGAAATCACCAGGAAAGGATGGAATCACAAATGAAATGCTAATAGGACTAGGCACCAAGGCAAAGAAGAAACTACTAGCAGTCCTAAATAACAGTTGGAAGAGAGGAATAGTCCCACAGGCATGGAAGGAAGCTATACTAATACCAGTCCCAAAGAAAGGAAAAGACCTGGAAGAACCAAATGGCTATCGACCTATCAGTCTACTGAGCTGTGTAGGAAAATTAATGGAACGCATTATCAATGGCAGGCTAACATGGCATCTGGAAGAACACAAACTCTTAACACCACACCAAGCAGGATTCAGAAAATACAGATCCACTGAAGATCAAATAACCTATATAGCTCAGGAAATAGAGGATGCCTTCCAAGAGAAAAAGCACACACTAGCAGTCTGGATAGATTTAGAAAAAGCATTTGATAAAGTATGGAAGGAAGGACTGAAAGTAAAACTGCAAAACATGCATGTTTGTGGAAAAATGTATAAATGGATCAGCCACTACCTTGAGAACAGAACTGCCAGGACAAAAGTACAAGGACAAACAAGCAAAATGATGCTGCTGGAGCAAGGTGTCCCCCAAGGAGGAGTTCTTTCACCAACATTATTCCTAGCATATATAAATGACATCACAGAAAATTTTCCAGCCAGAGTACACACATCCTCCTTTGCAGATGACCTAGCCATATGGACATCTGAAGAATATATTAGTACAGCTAACAGCAGAATACAGCAAGCCTTATTAGCGCTAGAGGACTGGTCAAAATCATGGCTAGTGAAGATAAGTGAGGAGAAAACAACATGCACAGTGTTCTCCCTCTCAAATAAAACTCAGCAACCTAAGCTGGTATTGAATGGAAAAAGTATTGCGCCATGAAGAAAATCCAAACTATCTAGGAGTCACCTTTGATCGTCGCCTGACATGGAAGACACAGGTTGAGAAAAATCGAACAAGAGCAAGGCAGAGAATGGCAATCATGAAAAAGCTTGCTGGTACAACGTGGGGAGCAGATGAGAAAGTTCTCAAGAAGTTATATACTGGACGGGTGAGGCCAGTACTGGAATATGGCATTGCAGCTTGGGCAACAGCAGCTAAGTCAAACTTTAACAAAATAAGTAGAGTCCAAAACCAAGGAATGCGAATCATAACTGGAAGCCTGAAGACAACGCCTATTAATGAACTAGAAAAGATCACTTGTTTACAACCAATGCAGGATAGAAGAGATAGCAGAGCCCAGCAACAAGCAGAAAAATTTAGAAGATTGACAGACCACCCTATGTACAACAGATTTAATGGTTTTGGAAAGGGAAGACTGAAGCGTAGCAACTTTGTAGAAACTGCAAAACGAAGGATTAGGGCAGATCCTATACTTAACATATCAACAGTCAAGCCCATACACAATGCACACAACTTCCCAGCTTGGAGACAGCAGCAACTGCCTGAGATGATAGAAAACATTCCTGGTATTGAGAAAAAGAACACTCAGCATGAAACCGAAAGAAGAGAAATAACCCTAAACTACATAAAAGAACATTACCCAAGCAGGAATTGGACCCATGCATATACAGATGGATCAGCCAAAAATTCAATAGAGAATGGAGGAGGAGGAATTCTCCTAAATGTAAAAAATGGAGTGAAAAAAACACATTCAATGGCAACTGGAAAATTTTCAAGTAACTTCAAAGCGGAGGTAGAGGCTTTGAAAACTGCAGCAGAAATGCTCCTGATGGAGGAAAATAAAGAGAAGCAAATAGCTATCTTCACAGATGCAAAGTCAGCTGTCTCAATACTGAAGAGCAATAACAGCACAGAACTAACTGACCTAAGAGCAGCACTCCATGGTCTATGCCAGAAATCCAAAAAAGTTGTAATACAGTGGATCCCATCACATTGCAGTATACCTGGAAACTGAAGAGGCTGACAGACTGGCAAAAGAGGGCGGACGACTACCACAGCCTGACATAGACATAACCTATAATGAGGCAAAGAGGTTGATAAAAAGCACTTATAGAACCAAATGGGAATCTGAGCATCCAGGCCATCAGAAGGATGATGCATATTACAAACTCGACCGAAGAGAACAAGTAGCAATCTTCAGACTCCGCACAGGACATAACAGGCTGAAATACCACTTGTTCAATAAACTAAAGATAGGAGATACTGATGAATGTAATTGTAGAACTGGAAAAATGACAGCAAAACATTTGCTGCAGGATTGCCCAACGTATGCAGAACAGAGAAAGATATTTTGGCCCACACCTGCTTCATTTGAGGACAAGCTCTATGGAGATATCAACAAGCTCAAGTTGACCGCAGCTTACTTTAACTACATACAGGTTGACATTTAAAGGTGCATGAAGACCCAGAGGCATGAAATGAAATATTGCTTGGATAGCAAATCCATTATGTGGAAAGTCCAAATCGAAAGCTCGCTGTGTGGGCTTCATAAAAGGTGGAAAAGTGTCCTAGTGGCACGAAATGGAATATTGCTTGATAGCAAATCCATTACGTGGAAAGTCCTGAATCAAAAGCCCATTGTGTGGGCTTCATAAAAGGTGGAAAAGTGTCCTAGTGGCATGAAATGGAATATTGCTTGGATAGCAAATCCATTACGTGGAAAGTCCGAATCGAAAGCTCACTGTGTGGATGTCATCTGCAGACTGCATACTTCTGGTTTCCGGAAGAACAGCCTATGGTGAACGGAAGGCCCAATATACGGAAGTGAGGCTAAGCAGCCATGTGCAGGACGTGACGATTCCTTGGGTGAGCCCAGTACCAGAGCGCTATGTATCGGCTCTGCAAGTATGGAAGCCTCCTTGGATGGCGGGGAATGCCCATGGTCTGCCCCTGCCTTCCCTTGAGGGCTGACCAGGATCTTTGGCTGTTCTATATGGACCAGCTGGGATGGGGGATAACACCACAACAGTGAGAGTCAAACGTCCTAAGAAACCCCCGGGAAGGTTAACCCGGTCAACAAATGCCCGCAGAAGTCGGATGTGTCGGCCTAACGGCGCAGGAACGCAGCTCTGCTGTAAACAGGCACAACGCAATCACATCCGAAAAAAAACTCCGGATGAACGAAGAAGAAGAAGAAGAATACCCAAATAATACTAGGGACATGACCAGAGTACCAGCAGGAGAGTACTGTCATAACTATGATGTTGCAATTGAGACACTAATTTCTGAACATGGAAGTCAGCATAAGGTCACCAAACAGTGGATACCATCCCACTGTGGAGTACCCGGAAACGACAGAGCTGATCAACTGGCTAAGGAAGGAGCCAAAGAAGAACAGCCTGATGTGCCTGTTACATACCACCAAAAGAAAAGAATGATCAAATCAGTCAGAAAGCCACCAAAACCTGCTCAAGACGACTACCACATTATGGACAGACCAGAACAAGTCATTATTCTGCGCCTCAGAACAGTATACAATAGATTACGCAACCACATGTATACAAAATTCAAGATTGGTGAATCAGCCATTTGCTCATGTGGATTGGCGTCGCAGACAGCAGAGCACATACTCTAAGACTGCCCATATTATAACATGTCCAGGCAAACCTTCTGGCCTAGAGAGACGACAGTGGAAGATAAACTCTATGGACCGCTGAGTGAACTGAAAAAGACAGATAAATTTATACAAGAGACAACATTGCAGTTAAAGTCATATTTCAGGCGAACGTACGAAGAAGAAGAAAAAGGATTCTGTCCTGGATATCTAGACATTTTTCTTCAGACACAGCAGGCCTACCAGATCCCTGAGCATTTTTCACATTTCCCATATCAAGAAACTTATTCAACAAAATTCTAATCGTAATGCGATGAGGGGGTTGTTTATCCGGAAATCTTGCTATAACTCTTTGAACAACCATCCGTGTGTATCGACCGCCATTTCGAAACACTTTTCCAACCAAAACAATTCTTTCTTCCGTTGACAACACCAAAGAATTACTCCAGCAGACGACGGCCATTCGTTGCATATTGCTTTACGATGGACTGTGAAGCACATTTTTTGATGAAGTCATGTATTTCATTTTTAAAATTTGTTCTACATACAAAGTGTAGTGAGACTTTACAAACATCCGGCAGATAGCCGCGTATGGACAGTGAGCTTTGTATTGTCAAGGTATCCTTAGTCTACGGGGGAAAGGAATGATGGATGGGTTCGCAGAGTGGCACGGAAGACGATCAGCGGTAGCACTTATTAAGAACACAGAGGACGTGTTATGGTGGAACATGATCGCATATTCCTCTCAGCATGACACATGAAGATACTGTCGTGTGTATATATACATATATAGTAATTGATAGTCGGGAGCAGCTGTAGCGGAATGGCTGAACAGGCGGAGAAGAAGACGAAGAAGAAGAAGAAGAAGAAGAAGAAGAAGAAAAGAAGAAGAAGAAGAAGAAGAAGAAGAAGAAGAAGAAGAAGAAGAAGATGAAGAAGAAGAAGAAGGAGGAGGAGGAGGAATAGGAGGAGGAGTAGGAGGAGGAAAAGGAGGAGGAGGAGGAGGAGGAGGAGAAGGAGGAGGAAGAAGAGGAGGAACATTGTTAGACTGAGCTTTGTGTATTTCAAATTAGATGAAAACTGAACTTAGATGTGATGTACTTCTTTCACAATCAAACACCTCTCTGGGCGAAACGTGTTCTCATATTTGCAGACAAACATGGGCGTTGACATATAACATAACCTGATGTGTGTTTGCATTGTGAATAGAATCTAGAAACTGATACACAAAAGACAACATCATTGTGTCAGTCATAGACACAACAAGGATATTTTCTGAAAAAATATTATTAATATAACAGTATTCTCAGGTATGTATCAGGTGTTTCTTCTTCTTGTTGTCGACCAGGATCGGAACCATGATCACCCAGGCGACAGGAAAGTATTCCACCAGCATCTTCTCTCTGTACCGAACCAAGATCACCCAGACGACAGGCAAGTATTTCATGAGCATCTTCTCTCTGTACCGAACCAAGATCACCCAGGCGACAGGCAAGTATTCCATCAGCATCTTCTCTCTGTACCGAACCAAGATCACCCAGGCGACAGGCAAGTATTCCACAAACATCTTCTCTCTGTACCGAACCAAGATCACCCAGGCGACAGGCAAATATTCCACCAGCATCTTCTCTCTGTACCTAACCAAGATCACCCAGGCGACAGGCAAGTATTCCACCAGCATCTTCTCTCTGTACCTAACCAAGATCACCCAGGCGACAGGCAAGTATTCCACCAGCATCTTCTCTCTGTACCGAACCAAGATCACCCAGGCGACAGGCAAGTATTCCACCAGCATCTTCTCTCTGTGCCGAACCAAGATCACCCAGGCGACAGGCAAGTATTCCACCAGCATCTTCTCTCTGTGCCGAACCAAGATCACCCAGGCGACAGGCAAGTATTCTACCAGCATCTCCTCTCTGTACCGAACCAAGATCACCCAGGCGACAAGCAAGTATTCCACCAGCATTTTCTCTCTGTACCGAACCAAGATCACCCAGGCGACAGGCAAGTATTCCACCAGCATCTTCTCTCTGTAACGAACCAAGATCACCCAGGCGACAGGCAAGTATTCCACCAGCATCTTCTCTCTGTACCGAACCAAGATCACCCAGGCGACAGGCAAGTATTCCACCAACATCTCTCTCTGTACCGAACCAAGATCACCCAGGCGACAAGCAAGTATTCCACCAGCATCTTCTCTCTGTACCGCACCAAGATCACCCAGGCGACAGGCAAGTATTCCAACAGCATCTTCTCTCTGTACCGCACCAAGATCACCCAGGCGACAGGCAAGTATTCCACCAGCATCTTCTCTCTGTACCGAACAAAGATCACCCAGGCGACAGGCAAGTATTCCACCAGCATCTTCTCTCTGTACCGAACCAAGATCACCCAGGCGACAAGCAAGTATTCCACCAGCATCTTCTCTCTGTACCGAACCAAGATCACCCAGGCGACAGGCAAGTATTCCACCAGCATCTTCTCTCTGTACGGAACCAAGATCACCCAGGCGACAGGCAAGTATTCCACCAGCATCTTCTCTCTGTACCATACGAAGATCACCCAGGCGACAGGCAAGTATTCCACCAGCATCTTCTCTCTGTACCGAACCAAGATCACCCAGGCGACAGGCAAGTATTCCACCAGCATCTTCTCTCTGTACCGAACCAAGATCACCCAGGCGACAAGCAAGTATTCTACCAGCATCTCCTCTCTGTACCGAACCAAGATCGCCCAGGCGACAGGCAAGTATTCCACCAGCATCTCCTCTCTGTACCAAACCAAGATCACCCAGGCGACAAGCAAGTATTCCACCAGCATCTCCTCTCTGTACCGAACCAAGATCACCCAGGCGACAGGCAAGTATTCCACCAGCATCTTCTCTCTGTACCGAACCAAGATCACCCAGGCAACAAGCAAGTATTCCACCAGCATCTTCTCTCTGTAACGAACCAAGATCACCCAGGCGACAGGCAAGTATTCCACCAGCATCTTCTCTCTGTACCGAACCAAGATCACCCAGGCGACAAGCAAGTATTCCACCAGCATCTTCTCTCTGTACCGAACCAAGATCACCCAGGCGACAAGCAAGTATTCCACCAGCATCTTTTCTCTGTACCGAACCAAGATCACCCAGGCGACAAGCAAGTATTCCACCAGCATCTTCTCTCTGTACCGAACCAAGATCACCCAGGCGACAGGCAAGTATTCACCAGCATCTTCTCTCTGTACCGAACCAAGATCACCCAGGCGACAGGCAAGTATTCCACCAGCATCTTCTCTCTGTACCGAACCAAGATCACCCAGGCGACAGGCAAGTATTCCACCAGCATCTTCTCTCTGTACCGAACCAAGATCACCCAGGCGACAAGCAAGTATTCCACCAGCATCTTCTCTCTGTACCGAACCAAGATCACCCAGGCGACAGGCAAGTATTCCACCAGCATCTTCTCTCTGTACCGAACCAAGATCACCCAGGCGACAGGCAAGTATTCCACCAGCATCTTCTCTCTGTACCGAACCAAGATCACCCAGGCGACAGGCAAGTATTCCACCAGCATCTTCTCTCTGTACCGAACCAAGATCACCCAGGCGACAAGCAAGTATTCCACCAGCATCTTCTCTCTATACCGAACCAAGATCACCCAGGCGACAGGCAAATATTCCACCAGCATCTTCTCTCTGTACCAAACCAAGATCACCCAGGCGACAGGCAAATATTCCACCAGCATCTTCTCTCTGTACCAAACCAAGATCACCCAGACGACAGGCAAGTATTCCACCAGCATCTTCTCTCTGTACCGAACCAAGATCACCCAGGCGACAGGCAAATATTCCACCAGCATCTTCTCTCTGTACCGAACCAAGATCACCCAGGCGACAAGCAAGTATTCCACCAGCATCTTCTCTCTATACCGAACCAAGATCACCCAGGCGACAGGCAAATATTCCACCAGCATCTTCTCTCTGTACCAAACCAAGATCACCCAGGCGACAGGCAAGTATTCCACCAGCATCTTCTCTCTGTACCGAACCAAGATCACCCAGACGACAGGCAAGTATTCCACCAGCATCTTCTCTCTGTACCGAACCAAGATCACCCAAGCGACAGGCAAATATTCCACCAGCATCTTCTCTCTGTACCGAACCAAGATCACCCAGGCGACAAGCAAGTATTCCACCAGCATCTTCTCTCTGTACCGAACCAAGATCACCCAGGCGACAGGCAAGTATTCCACCAGCATCTTCTATCTGTACCGAACCAAGATCGCCCAGGCGACAGGCAAGTATTCCACCAGCATCTTCTCTCTGTACCGAACCAAGATCACTCAGGCGACAGGCAAGTATTCCACCAGCATCTTCTCTCTGTACCGAACCAAGATCACTGTCAAAGACTAGAATACATAGGAGGGAAGACCACCCTGAATGAGTGGTCTACCTCAAGTAGATTAGAGGTAACCCAGTGCTCCAACAAGAGGGCAGGGTAGGTGTAGGGAGTAGATAGGGAGGAGAACTATCAACAGTTCTCTCATGAGACACGTAAGTGTCAACCAGAGGGTAACAGTCTGGTCACGGTGTAATCACCTCAACGTGATAGACACCAAGAACTTGGAATAGAACTCAAGAGTAGGCTTACTACTCTAAGCGTGTGGAATGATGTAGCACGCAAAAGCCGAAGTGCGCATGAAGACCCTCCGCGTGCTGTGTAATCAGGACGCTTAGGATTGTCAGACAGGGGACGGACTTCGTAGCGGACACATCGCTTAGAGTCGATGCGTCTTTCTTTAAGTGAATAGATATATTTAGCAGTAGGGACAGAAAGTTTTGTGTATTCATGTGTGATTCATTAGAGACAGTTTTGTGGATTTATATATTGTAAGAGCCAGTGGCAATAAAATGTGTAATCAATTCCTCTCGTACGACTGACAAATCTTTTTGTGTGGTGCGAGAGAAGTTTATCCCTGAATGCCTGTAGCATCGCTTGATGACAGGCTAGGATAAAAGTGGTGTCAGAAGTGTAGCTTGGACATTTGTTCAAGCTAAAACACTCACCCACGGCTCTAAAATAGCTTTACTGTCAGTTAATCACAGGGTTTAATTTGTGTTAGTGTAAAATTGCGTGTGCAGACTAGAACAAGATGCGAGCTGTGCACATCGTGACCGATTACCATTTATTTATACTTATTGAAATGTTTTGTGCTGTATGAACATGTTTTCTTCTGATTTGTAAGTATTATTAGTATAGTTTTGCATCATTTATTTCTACAATTATTTGTTTATTTATGAGTATTTATGAAACATGATTCACGGCGGAGCAATACACTAAGAAATGAGCCGGCGACAATATCGATTTTTCAATCTAAGAATAGCGCTGCGCCTGTGACGTATCACGGTTGACCCACAGCTGTCCTACGCCCTTGGCAATCAGCGACAGATTGTTTACAAATCGCCAAGCCGGTGCTCGCCTGAATCTGTGAATTATATTGAGTAATTTTT
>JACEFZ010013986.1:0-14114 GCA_014155875.1 Cepaea nemoralis | reverse complement strand
GTTTTTTGGAAAAAACAAAAAAAAAAAGCTACCATTCAAATTGATAATGAAGTAGGTCATCATCAGCCTATTAAGAGAGGTGTGAGACAGAGATGTTTAATTTCTCCAGATCTTTTTTTATTTCCTTGTACAGTGAAAATATTTTCAGAAATGAAGATGATATGAAAAGAATCGTTATTGGGGGACGTAACATAAATAACATTAGACATGCAGAGGATACATTATTGACCACAGACAAAGAGCAGGATCTACAACATTTAGTTGATGCGGTTGTTGCACTGCAGTGATCAACTAGGGTTATAATTAAATTGTAAGGAATACACAGATTACGGTCGTCACTGGGAGGAAGGAAACACCACAATATAATATACACGTAAATGGGAATATTCTTAAACAAGTGAATCAGTACAATTATCTCGGAACAATCATAGCATCTGATAGGACTTGCCTTGAAAATATTAGAGCAAGAATCGCCATGGCGAAAATAGCCTTTTTGCAAGATGGAAAACATACTGATAATAAAAAATATGTCGTTTGCATCAAAGTAAAGAGCGTTGATGTGCTACATACGTGTCAATCTGAAAAATCCGATGGCCGTGGAAATGTGGTTTCTGAGGAAAATGCAAAGAATACAATGGACAGACAGAAAAACAAATGAGAAGAAACACATGAAAATCGTAAACGTAATTAGAGAAATTAGAAGTAGTCAATCAACATGTTTTGACACGATATGAGAAAAAAAATGGAGAACTTGGTGATAATTGGCAAGATCGAGGGGACGAAGAGAACAGGGGGAAGGCAGAGAGGTAAATATCTGGATGGACTTGGCCACAGTGGTATGGTCGAGATCTCATCAACGACTCTGGTGATCGTGTGAGATGGCGAAACATGACCACCGACGCTTAACGGCATGGAACATGTGAATGAAGATATCTTGTGTCACAGATTTAACAAATAATTTATTCTAGAGCCTTATATCAATAATAAGTTGTGTGTGTGTGTGTGTGTGTGTTTGTGTGTGTGTGTGTGTGTGTGTGTGTGTTGTGTGTGTGTGTGTGTGTGTGCTCTTCTTTTCAGAGATAGTATTAAGTTTTTATTTTATTTCCTGTCCCCGTTACTTGATAGTCATTCCTGGGCCATTATAGTTTGCATTGAGAAATACTTACCCTGTCTCAGTGTGAGCATTCCAATTAACAACCATCATACTGTAGATATAAACAACATGTTTGCCAGACTATAATTCATATGTTATTGGATGACAAGCGCCTTTATTTATGTGTTGATTTTATTTATTTTGTCCTATTGCAGAGAAAACTCAAGGGGAGAGCTGCAATTCAACCACAGAATGTACATCTAATTTGACATGTCCGTCGGGCATATGTGATTGTGTTGGTGACACATATTACGACAGCTCATCACGTTCCTGTTTACCGAGTAAGATTTCCTTTATCATTTTCCCCTAGAGCTTTAACTTTCTGCATTTATTTCACAAAGGAGCATAGACCCTCAACCAACTTATAATATAATAATAATAATAATAATAATAAGTCTTTATTTTCAAAGGGTTAAGAATTGGGCACGCAGGCCCGTCTGACATTCTGCCCTTCTTCTCTATTTCCTCTCATACATTCTTTCATTCAACATCACTTATGAAGCAACTTTTGACAACAAAAGAACATTAAAACGCATGAAAAATAATCAATAACAAATGACTCACTGAGGCAGTGTTTAACATGGGCATTATAAATACCTAAGGAGGGTGTAACGTGCCATACATAAGGGAATGTTTTTTGGCTAGTTGTCGTTTGAGATAAGTCACCATTATTGTCTTTTTTGTGTTGTTTGTTATGGGGGCATGTAGTCCTGTACTAAGGTAGTGTTCAAACAGGTTGCGAATGTATGTATCATGATTGGTGGTGTCTTTGATTTCTTGTGGAAGATTGTTCCACAACTGAGCGGCAGAGTATGCTAAGCTTGTTTTATATAAGTCTATCCTAGGTTTAGGGACATGAAGTATATTTAGTCGTTCGCTATGTCTAGCGTTATATTTAAACAATGGCCAAAGGTAGCTTGGAGCATTTTGAAATAGGATTTTGTGAATTAGTTTGGGTCTTATTAAAAAGCAGGCGCTTGTGGAGTGGCAGTAAACCGAGACGTTTATATAGGTTAGAATTGTCGGTAAGCTTTTCACCATTAATTAAACGCACTGCCCTTTTCTGGAGTGAATATAGGCGTTTTGTTATTGATTTGGAGCATCCATCCCAGACTGTGGAGCAGTATCAATATGTGTTTGTATATGAGAAGTATAGAATATCTTCTTGTGTTGTCGTCAAGGAAATTTTAATTTTGGCAAGTTGGTATACTTTTTTGGCTATTTGTTTAACTAGAGCATGAACATGTGAGTTAAAAGTTAGATTTTGATCTATGATAACACCACAGTGTCTTGTGCTCGGTGACACTTTCTACAGGCGTGCTGCCAATGTGCAGCTGAAGAGTTCTCTGCAAGTTTAGAGTGTGAAGTCTTTGCCTGGTTCCTATTAACATAGACTTTGTTTTAGTAATGTTAATTTGCATGCGGTTTGCATGACTCCAGTTAACTACACTATTTATTTCCTGTTGCAAGGATAATTCTAGCACATTACGATCAACAGCGTTTGTATATACTGTGCAGTCATCAGCAAATAGATCGCAGGACGACGACAGATTTAATGGAAGATCAGTTATATAAATGGTAAATAATAGAGGGCCAAGAATAGACCCCTGAGGTACTCCAATATTAGTGGTAATGGCTTGAGATAAAACTTTATTGTGTGATACTACTTGCTTTCTGTCTATAAGATGATTTTATTAATGTCACTATATTAAACTTACTTTCATTGTTTCTAGTTTTTTAATTAGAATAGTATGATCTATCATATCGAATGCTTTCCTAAAGTCTATAAACACCGCTCCACATAGAGTATTGTTGTTAATATTTGATGCCAGTTTTCTATCATGTTTGTTAGTGCCGTATGGCAAGAATATTTTGGCCGAAATCCTGACTGACTGTCAACTATCAGTTTATGGCGAACTAAGTGATCTAGTGTTGTTTTGTGGATGTGCTTTTCTAGCGGTTTGGATAATGAGGATAATATGGAAATTGGTCTGTAATTACTCATGAGACGATCGTCTAGAGGACCAGCTTTAAATGAGGATACACTTTAGCGATTTTAAAGGCTGATGGGAAGTGACCTCTGGTTAGACATTGATTATATATAAAAGTTAGTGACTCGCAGATCGCCGGTGCAGCATGGCGAAGGATCCGACTACTAATTCCATCTAGTCCTGATGAATTATTGTTTTTAGATTACGGAGATGAGTAAATACTTCAGTTGTCGTCATTAGCGGTATGTTGGAGGAAATGTGTCCATAGCATTTGTTCTCACAGAATGATGATAATAAAGATATGTCATGAGGCGCATCTGGTATTGCAGCCTTCAGTTGGTTTATGTCGACTGAAAGTATCTACTGAATTGATCACATGTAACCTGATTTGATGGTAATGATTGTGATGATTTGTGTTTGTTTGTCAAGGTATTAATTGCTTTCCATATATCTTTAGTGTTGGTTTTATCTATTACTATGTTCTTAAAATAGTTTTTCTTTTCCTTCCGAATAACATATTGAACTTTGTTTCTCAGACTACG
The DNA here is from genome assembly GCA_014155875.1 of Cepaea nemoralis. Taxonomy (NCBI): domain Eukaryota; kingdom Metazoa; phylum Mollusca; class Gastropoda; order Stylommatophora; family Helicidae; genus Cepaea; species Cepaea nemoralis. Next base: position 10,428 of record JACEFZ010013986.1, on the reverse strand, counting down.
GTACATAGTTAGATCTCTATTTTTGTGAGCCCTGTCGCGATCTCTCATGCCAAGATCTCCTATCCTTTCATGTCTCCGACGGCTTATTCTCTGTACCCATATTATTCATATGTTTCTAATTCCCTTATCCGTTTATTTTCAGTTTCCCATTATTTCTTTCTGGCTTCCAGGGGAATTACTATTTAGTTATGCAATTAACAGGTTTCCTCACTTTGTATCCTAACCAGCATTTAGTGATGCTTCTTCAGTTTGGAGCGCTACATCATTTTTTTCCATCTTTTCAAAGATGCTATTCAGGTTGATTGTCCATTTTATTTGATGGAAATGTATTGCTTGGCCCCTATTGCTTGCTTTCAGAACTACTTGCATTGATTCTGTATAAACATTCCCGGCTGGCAACAATTACTGTAGCTTGTTTCGGATACTCTTAACTGCTTGACAGACAGACAGACAGACAGACAGACAGACAGACAGACAGACAGACAGACAGACAGACAGACAGACAGACAGGCAGGCAGGCAGGCAGGCAGGCAGAGAGACAGACAGACAGACAGACAGACAGACAGACAGACAGACAGACAGACAGACAGACAGACAGACAGACAGACAGACAGACAGACAGACAGACAGACAGACAGATAGAGTTAATATTATGTTGCATGCTAGGATGTATGCAAACTTGTATTACTACCACTGCTACTTCTATACCTACCACTATTGCTACCACTGCAACTACCATTACTGCTATTAATTAACATTACTATAGGGGGAGACTACAAAATCATATCAATAAGCTGAATTCAACATGAAGCAGATACAATATGAATATAAATACAGCCAAAACTGAAGTAATGCAAGTTAACAGATCACATGATCCCCAAAGTATACTTATATATATCACATCTCTGAAACACGTTAAAGAATTGAAGTATCATGGAAGTATTATCATATAATATTGCAGATTAGGCAGTTAAATCGAAATCAGATGTCAAAAATCAAGTCGCTTACACATTCACTATCACCCATACTGAGACATCCAGTTACACCTATGTCCGCAAACAACAGATAATAACTAGAATATTGACACCAACCTTATGCTACCATTGTCAAACTTGGACATTATCCAAATAGCACGTCGCAAAAACAGCATCTGTGAGATGACATGCTTGAGGAGAGCTGCTGCCAAATTAACTATCCGAGATCGAATAAGAAAGAATGTTATTAAACAGACAGTAGGATCAACACCGAGTGCACCATATATTGAAAGACAAGAAGATAAAATTATTTGGCCATCTCGCTAGAATGCAACACCATCTACTACCATCACTTGCCCACATCAAAGAAGATCTGCTACGAGAGCAAGAGAACACCCGAGAAGAATATAGACTGACGTCATCACAGACATTGTACAATCACGCGGAATGACACTATCCAGTGCCACCCAAAGGCCATGGAGTGCCTTGTATTCCTCCCCACGTCGTTTGATGAGAAAATTGGTAGATGATCATGAGTAACTACTACTGGTAACTGATTCGCTACTTAACTACTACTACTGCTACTTGAAACTACAGTAAAATCTTGATTTTCGTCGATAATCCACACGAAAACAATCGGCAAAATCAGAAACCGTATGAATCAATGTAAATCCAATTAATTCGTTTTGACACTCTAAAATACATACCAAAAACATATTTTATAGAGAATAAATATAGTTTTTAATACTATTTTTCGGCGTCAGACTTGTCCGAACTCACACCTTCACCGTGTCTAATAACACTGTATATGCCAGTGGGGGGTACGGGGTGTCAGGCATTGGTAGCACCTTTGGTAAGGATGGCTCTCATGTCCTTTCAGGACCCATCCCCCACTGGTCCAAGTCTGACACCCAGCTCGTGCCTGTGGCTCCTAGTAGCTGTCAGCATGCGACAGCGGCCACCCCCCGGGCAACAGCTGTGAGAGGCTGGCTAAACCAGGCATGGGTATCCGATTTGGTGTCAAACCAAGAGGTAAACTAGGGTATGCCTACCCAGCATGTGAAGACAGGATTCGGCAGACTGCGCGGAAGAAATCATTCCTGATTCAACGGGCAAGACGGCGTTTACCTGCAAAGCGTTGTGGAACGTAATGAGCACGGCAAGGCACGTAGAGCTCCCTGGTCATCCACTGCCCCTGTATTCGTCTCCAATCGTCTCGACTTGTCTTGCCACTGGACTCCGATGGACTCAGGCGAGAGAGTGAGGTCGACGAATTGCGCAACTCTTCCTCACTTTAATCCAAGTCATCGCGCAAGTCATTCTTCATCCAACCCCAAATAGTGCGGCTATTTCATGACGGCATGCAGGCAAAAGTACAGGAAAATGGTAAACTGTCTGAACCCTTTCCTGTCACCAATGGAGTGAAGCAAGGATGTGTCCTGGCACCAACACTGTTCAGCCTCATGTTTTCAGCCATGTTGATGAATGCCTTCGAGAACGACGACATTGGAATAGACATCAACTACCGTATGGATGGAAAGTTATTCAATCTCAGAAGGCTGAAAGCTAAAACCAAAATTAACAGGGGCACCGTCAGAGAGCTCTTGTTTGCTGATGATTGCAATCTATACGCCAACTCAGAGGCGGACATGCAACATAATGTTTCAGCTTTCTCACATGCCTGTGCCAACTTTGGGCTCAATATCAACTTGGAGAAGACTGTAGTTATGTACCAGCCAGCTCCAGGGAATAATCACACTGTGCCGAATATCAAAGTGAATGATCATAGACTAAGTGTTGTGGACAAATTCACCTATCTTGGCAGCACGGTGTCACAAGCTGCCACAATCGATGACGAAGTGAATGCAAGAATCTCCAAGGCCAGTGCAGCCTTTGGCAGACTGTACAAGAATGTATGGGACAGAACTGGAATAAGCCTGCAAACAAAGCTAAAAGTCTACAAAGCAGTTGTATTATCCACACTGCTATATGCTTGTGAAACCTGGACTGTTTATCAGCGACACGCTAGGAAATTAAACCACTTCCACACAGTCTGCCTAAGGAAGCTACTGAAGATTAAATGGCAAGACAAGATTCCAGACACTGAAGTCCTAGAAAGAGCATCCATGCCCAGTATCCACACTCTACTGATGAAGAATCAGATTCGCTGGGCTGGTCACTTGACTCGCATGCCAGATCACAGGCTCCCTAAACGAATTTTTTACAGCGAACTGCGTTGTGGTAAACGCTCCCAAGGTGGCCAGAGGAAACGTTTTAAAGACACTCTGAAAATTTCACTGAATGCTTTTGGAATTCATCATGACACCTGGGAGGCTGCAGCCAGAGACCGAAATTCGTGGCGTGCATCATTGCGCAAAAGTGCAGTCATATGTGAGGCAACCAGGACTGCAAGAGCTGTGAAGAAAAGGCAGGACAGAAAAACCACTGCAGGAAATCCTCCTCCAGAGACGTCAAGCATTCTTTGCCCACATTGTCAAAGAACATTTCGAGCCAAAATAGGCCTTATCAGCCATCTTAGAACCCACGGCTCCACACCTTCAACCCCACTGGATGAAATGAATGGTCATCATCATTCTTGATGGACAAACAACATATGCCAGTGCACCCCTTGAATTTTTCAAACCATCCTCTGCTGGCCTTAAAATCACACATCCCAGGCGTTTGTTAAATGGGATCAGCATACAACTGTCTGACATTTTCACATACGATTGCCTCCAAAATAGATTGATTGACTGATTGATTGATTGATTGATTGATTTATCTAGGAACCGACATCACATCATTCGGGACATTCCCATAAGCAGTCTAACTGCTTTTGATTTATCCAAATAAATAACAACTGTTCGACACCTTTAATTGTTTGCGATCTCTGTTTCGTTAGTACATTCGCGCCTTTCGCTACATTAACTTCCTTTATTGCTTCATTTTCGTCACAATGTAACTTATCATGGTAGTCGACTTCCGGTAAATGCGGCAGATGTCAGCAATCTTAATGCCGCTCTCGTATTTTATTATTAGCAAGTGATGCTCACACAACGGAAACTAACGTCAAACTTGAGCAGAAGATAGCGTGGGTCCCCCTTTTTTTAGCAAACGCATCAGCGAGGTCATGTTGGCACGCCGACGAACTCCGAGGCAACCAACGAAAACTGAGACTAAATTTTTCTCTGAAAATATCGACAAATACTGAAGGCAACGAAAACCGATGTTTCACTGTACTACTATTACTACTGGTAAATACTTCTGTTGCTTGTAATTACTACTATTAGAACTGGCACCTAATGCTATTATGACAATAATATAATACTATCTGCAGAATGTGATTAGTGTTGAATGCCAGTTTGCTTTATCTCGAAAAAAAAATGAATGTGTTGTGTGTTTGTATGTGCCTATATGAAAACAGATAAATATGTGTATGAGTGTCTATGCCTAGGATAACCCGTAACGGGACGGTTTATAAGGGAAGACTATGCAGACATAATTCCTTGCATTAGGACAGGCCGACAGTCTCGAAAAAATATTGGCTCGTTGATATATGGAGAATCTAGGAAGATTGATGCTGATAGATAGAAGACTGGGATGCCGGACAAGTAGCAAGAGTCAAGAAAGTATGTCTATTTCTAAGTTAGCAGTATTGTACAGAAAAGACTAGATATCCTTCGTTTCACACATTCTTACTCGAAAGTAGTAGATACTGTCCCCCAAGAAGATGAAAACAAGGAAGAGAAAGAGTATCTTCCAGGCATTTTCACTCCGAGACCTCTCTCACAGAAAACAAAGTTCTGAAGAAGGAAGTACGTCATAGAAGAAATTATATAGGTGCTAAAGCATGAAATGGTATCTTGTGACTATCTAATATGAACAAGACAAAACTGAGTAAAGTCTCTTCATTGGAGACTATCACAATGTTTGTTGCACCAGTGGGTCTTGATAGATATGGTAAACATCTCTGGTGCTCCTGGTGTAATTATAGAAAATTCGTCACTTCACTTGATTGTCAGAATCTTGGTGTTGCAGAGTGGAGAATGTCTAATATGTTACCAAATGTATATAGGGACTTAACAGTCTACTTCTGTATGTGCAGACAGCACGATGACGGATGTTATAATTCTAGATTGTAAATGTTGACTCAGTTGTCCACTTTAAACTGAGCTGGATGTAATCTCTTGTCGAGTGTTTTGCGTAGAGGCTATGGACTCTGTCCTTTGTGAAGTGACGAATATTTTCAACGTATATCCTAGGTCGTAGGTGTGGAATTAAGTGTCCATTATGGATAAGACGTGTGCGTAGCTTGTCAGAAATTACAGACGCATGTCGTCAATGGGAAGAGAGGCAGACGCAGACCAGGATAAATTATGCTGGATGGACTGAGAAGGTGGCATGGAGGAATATCACCAGCAGAGTTGATCCAGAACACCAACGACCGAAATTTGTGGAGAAACATGCACGCTTACGCCAGCTGGCAGAGCACTTGATGATGATCATGCCTTGTATAGTGAATATTCACATAGTACATGTGGTAAGTGGTCCTGCAGCGACACAGCTGGTCTGGGAGAAAAAAAAAAAAAGAAAATTCCAGTGTAAATGGTTGCTCAGAATATACTAAACACATGACGCGACGTCATATAGCTTCTGTTCACTTTGATACCTGACGGCAAACTAAAGCATGAGTTCTGACATCCACGACACACCAAGTGAGATGTAATCTATTCCCAGGAGCCTTGTAATAATGATTCAAATATACTAGAAGGAAAGCCCTCTATGCTCTTATGATTATGCAGTTCTATAATGTCCATCTGAATGGCTGACTTAGGCTGCCATGTGCCCTATATTTTCACATCACACCCATATGGCTGCTACTAGCATTATTAAAATAATTACTACTAGCACATGTGTGCTGCTGCAAGCATTATTGAAATAATTACTACTAACAACTCCTACCCTCTGTAAAATTTTTACTAGCCTCACCTTATCACTTCAGTGATAGAAACTCTGCCTCGGAGCTAGCATGACAGGAGACTTCTGATCACCAGAAGATGTCCGCATTCCCGGAATGTTTCAGCCCTTTACCTGCCTGACAATCTCTGAGAGCGGGCCCACACAGGTGTCTTTCTCCTTATACAGACAGACAGATAGACATCATTTACCCAAAGTCTCAGTTATACACCCACTCAATAACACACCAATACACACTCCCCCGCGAGGCAAGGGAAATGGCAAAAGATGATAAAATGTTTGTTGGCTCGTGATGAGAGCAACAGTCTACACGGAACCTGTTACATGATGATGATGATGATTTACTTTACTTACCATCATTCACCTTCATATCATCTTTGTTCATTAACAAAGCCATTAGTTCATCCTTCTTGTTGGCGACAGGCAGAATTCAGAAGAATTGTAAACACGTCTCTCTTTATTTTTATGTCACAGAACTGGGCCATGGAGTGGAGTGTCATTCATCACTTGAGTGCAAACCTTCCAATACAATCTGTACTTCCTACCTTCCATCGAGCATAAATAAATGTCTCTGCGCTACAGACTTTTACTTGGCCAATAACAGTGCATGTATTTCCAGTAAGTATTCACGGCAACTGTAGTTTAATATGGGGGAAGACCTTAGGCAAATTCAGTCTCATTATCACATGACACGATACTGGTAGATGTGACACATTTACAATTATGCTTTAATATCATCACATATTGTTGCCCTCTCTTCTCCTGTTGCACACAAGACTGAGTGTACAGCAACATCAGGTAAAATTGATACAGTATTGATGTATGTAAGTCCATATTGGGTATATGGTACTAGCTCCGTATTTCTAAAGACTAATCAACACATGATGGGAATTTGTGGTTAATATCAAGCTGATATAGCGAAGACTGAAACCGTTACCTTGGATGTTTCGCCACCTCATACGATCACGCAAGTGACCACACGATTACTTTTAAAACACACCTCTAAACACCGTACAGTATGGCAAGACAGGCATTCTCTCAATGAAATCATTTTGACAAAGTATACCTTTATTTTTAGATGTGTATCATACAATGAAACTACTGAGCGTAATCTTGCCAAAAAATCAACAGACAGCTGAAAGATGCTGCTGTTGACAGCGATGTCCTGTAAAAGGATATGCGAATTTACACCCACAGAAGATCATACCATGCATGTTTACGAAACCAGGTACAATATTATGTTTAGGGGAACTATGGGTACATGCTAACCTAGACGATTGTTGAATCCCTGTACCCAGTCACCTCTGTTATATCATATTGCTAAGGAATGACGGTTGGGTTATCTATCGTAGGTTAGTTGTTGCAGTTGTCTCCCATTTATACCGTAGGCGTCGTAAGGATGGGCTATTGAAGTTCCAGCGCCAGTGACTAGCGCCTTTCCTCCAATTTCCTCCATGATTCATGATCATTATTTTGTCTAGGATCAAGTAAATTCACTAACGGTTTCCTAGACCTGTCATGGGCTCTTTTATCTGCTTAACCCTTCCTGGACCTTCTCTCTTCGACCATAGGTTTGTGATTCACTAAATTACATCTTATATTTGTAATTGCAGTATCTTGAGTTATTATAGAAACTCCTGGGATCTTCTTGTTCATTATAGTTTGCTAGTTCACCTGCCACTCTAGCCCCATGTCTGCAGGGTTACTTGTCAAACTGGACTAACAGACAACGAAACACAGGGAAAGGGAGTTTCCGTGTCGAAGTGTTCAAGCCATCTGACCCGGGCTCCGAAGGTTGTGGGTTCTATTCCGGGCCGCATCCTTCGGATCACGAGGGCATTTTTTTCGGAGACTCTTGGAGGTCGTCGCTGGTGCTACGGAGTTCGTGCTTTGTGCGGCACTTTTGGCAGTTCGCTGCGGAAGGAGACTGAGCCATTTGGGATTTTAAAAAACCTGGTGCAATGAAGGCGACCCTGTCGACATTTTGCAACTTTTTTTAAACACAAGGCAAAACAATTATCTAGAAGCAAGTGACCGCAGAACAGCAACATAGTCATACATTCATTCATTCAGTAGCATGTCCTTTGCAAAACCTCGCTCTCATAACAACCTTCCGGAAAACCTCTCGATCATAAGCAAGATGTCCCGCTTCCGATACACCCATTGTAACAAGCTATGTGGAGGGTCCCAAATAGCCCTATCACAATATTTCAAAATTATTCTCTTTATAGCCCTGGCTGGGATAGGTCTTTACCTGCCAACCCTCCTCCGTTTTCCCCGGACTCACTGTCACTCTTTCTTTCGACCTAAGGACCTATTTCCTGTCGTGTTCTTCTGGCTGATCCATATATATAACACAGTGCTAGTTGGAATAAGCTAAAACTTGATTTATTAAATCAATACAGGACAGCACAGAAAAACACCAAGGCAGGTAACACAGAAAGTTCTAAACAGACACAACACAGATAAAGTTCAGGCACAGAGCCTCAAGTTGCCATAGTCAAAGACCCAGCTTCATATACTGTCCGATCTGTCCATATACATCTCACCCCGTGTGCCAGAATCTCCTTCCTTCCCGGTACTTGGGTGTAAGTTCAACAGGCTTCTGTAGAATCAAATCCACTGGTTGTTGAGGAATTGTTCATGGACTTAACCTAGATAGGCGTCTTTCAATGTCCGGTACAATATGGGTATGCCTGATAATCATGCGTAGACTCGACTTAGAATTTGACTGCTCTCGGGCCTATGTCAATGAAAGGACCCGAGATGCACCATTACTGCAAATTGTCATTGTTTCATAGTATGCAGGATAATCATGCGTAGACGCAACTTAGAATTTGACTGCTCTCGGGCCTATGTCATTTCCTCAAGATATGCCCTTGCCTCTCTCTCAGAGTTAGGCACACCATGTGTGATATGGCTAATACATTGACCTGGCTTCATCAGACGTATTTGGCTCTAGCACAGAAGCTGTGTGGATACTGTCCGATTTAGTCACGTCCACCAAAAGAGGACCCTGGAAAGGACAAACATTCGAGTGAGGGATCAAGCTGACTCAAGCACCACATATTAGTTATGCATTTCGGCTTACCAACACCATTGCTTGAATGCGTCGGACATGTCAGGTAGCCCCTGGATTGGCTACGTCCGGGCTTGAGTAGACCTCCAGCTGGTGGATGTCCACCCTAGGAACGTTTTGTTTACAAGACACACTTTCCACTCTCATACCGAGCCTTTATTATTATTGGGCACATTCATTTCCATGCTTTCCTCTCACTTGCAAACCATGCCTTTCTCGCAACCAAGATCTTGTGGTGTGGTGTGGGTACATTTATGTATGTAAAGAAGTTTCGTTCTCTATTGCCAGCAAGAATAAGAAAGAAGATACCACCCCCTCCGGCCGCCGCTCTCGACTGAGCTGTCGCCCCAATGTACCGGCATTGCCCTGCACAAGCTATAGTGTAGATGAGTTCAGGTTCTCTCAGTGAGATAGAGGAGTCCATTATCCTCCCGACATCATCCTATCGAGTGACAGACGAAAGAGATAGTCCTGTGGCTAGCCTCCTCTGGCTCAAGAAGAGATCATAGATTACCATAGCTATCCAATGATGATATTTCACAGAAAGATGACAATATGCCCAATTCAAGCCGTAGAAAGAAAGATAGCAACAGCCCCTCTGACGCCAAGAACAAATGAAATCCTCTGTGGAGATATATTGTTCAGATTCACTTCCCCGGCTATGCCAAGAACAAAACACCTAGTTAGATTGCCAACGGCCAACAACTCTTCTTTGTTAGATCGGCTTTCGCCAATTCACTTTCCCCCCGAGACAAAAAACATTTATAAGTCCAGGTCGGCTGGACCACCCACAACTCAGTATTTCCTCTCCACTACCTCAGTAGTATGTTTGCATCTTTTGTCGAAACTTTAAATCACTTAACATGCTGCAAATATCAAACGGTATGTGTTGGCACGGGGCCCTCAATTCCACAGCTCACCAGTGCACATTTGACGCAAGGCGCTCCTCGGGCTACCCGAAAGGAAAGACAAATATATACTCCTCCATGTAAAAATTTTGGTATGAAATAACCCAAAAAACCTCTTTCATGGGATTTAGCGAAAAGAGAACTGAGACTTCCGAAGCCGTTTCCCCCTGTTTACCCAAAAAAAAAATGCATAAGGAATGGGGGCCCCTGGGGTTCGCTACATTGGCCCCCTCTTAGAAAGCGAACCCTACGAACTTTCTACTGTCGTGTTCTGTTTGAATGACCAGACCCTCACATTCAACCCTAGATCCCTGAAAGGAAAACTGCTCCCAATTTCCCCCCCCGGGGTGTATTCGACCGTGAACTGATACGGTTTTAGACAAGCCATTTATTAAACCCCGCGTTTAGTTCTTAAGGTTGCCAAGAACGTCAGAGGTTGATGGGCGGTTGGCACTTTGAATGGACCCCTACAGATAAGGTTTAAATTTTT
>JACEFZ010013985.1:0-35014 GCA_014155875.1 Cepaea nemoralis | reverse complement strand
TTCCCCCGATCCACACACACACATCTCTGGCCAACATACGCATCCTGCACCCACCAACACACCCCCACCACACAATCTCCCCCACCCACATACATTCCCCACGCACACAAATCTCCCCCCCCCACACACACACATCCCACACCCATCTTCCAACCCACACACACACCCACCCACGCATCCTCCAACATCTACACACCACCAATCACCCATCCTCCATCCACTCATCCCTAAACCACACATCCACCATCAACCCACACATACACCACCCACACAATTCCCCACCCACACACGCATCCCCCACACATACACACATCCCCATACACATCCCCACCCACGTACTCATCCATCAAACATTCACACCCACACATCCCCACCCACCCATCAACACTTACATCACCCACCAATCCACCCACATTCACACACCCTAACTACAGGGCCAAACACACATCCCCCACCCTCACATCCCTAACCCACCCACATATCCCACACCTAACCACACCTCCCTCATCCAACCACACACACATCCCTCACAGTGACATAATTTGCCATTCTCCTCAGTTTACAGACTACATTTCTATGAAGTGGGGTTTTCACGTGTATTGTTTGCCATTACCTTACTAGGGAATGAATGCCGTACAGCAAAACACTATCGGAATGTAGTGCAGCAGCTTGAAATAGATTAATTTGCGGTCAGTTAGTCCTGGCCTGTCTAGGCATTTTCACTTGAGTTTTCAGCATCTACCAAGTCAGATGTAGATACACGGGAGTAGGATTTTTGCCCATCTGTGCCTTCTAGTTCTTAGGGTAAGATGTTATTGCTTTTTGAATGTTAATACCTGTATTGTATGATACATATAATACACGTATTCTATGTATTTGTGTTGAATTTGGTAACTGCAAAATTACTTCTTTGAGAAGATAGCCTGAGGTTCGAACTTTGCACAAAGAACGTGTCTATACCACAACTAAATATTCATATGCTTACAATTCATATTCTGCTATGATGCTAATAAATATTTGGTGAAGGATATCTCACTATCATCTACAATTCCTATGCAGACAATCTGTTCACTATATCTTCATATTCGAACCAATATTCTCATGGTTAGAGACTTGTCTTTAAAAGACATCTAGTGAACTATTTGTCTACTTAACGGTGCGTTTTTTTAAATTTTATACATGTACTCATAGATCTTGTGTGAAATAACTATGTAATCTGTTTAAGGAATATGCAGGGGAGTTAAGGTTATGTTTGTTTATATAATATCATGAGGGAAGAGAGGTGGACCCCCCCCCCCATATCTTCAGATAGATTGTCAGCTCTGCATATCATGTCAGCAAGGGCAGTTCGTGTGACTGCCTAAATGACCATTTATATATACAGTAAATTGTGCAGTGCTTGCTTGCCACATGAAGAAGATTTTGGAACAGAGGTTTAAAACCCCGACAAATAGTCAGTGGAGGATTCAAGAGGATTCAAGATGGATAGATTATATGTACTCTCATTTTGTGGGTGGTTTCCCAAAGTAGGTGAGTGTACATTTTTGGGTGTCGGTGTTTTGTCTTGTTCGTCGCATAGTGTAGGGGCATGTGCTGGGTCAGTTTAGATGAAATAGTCCCAAAACCCCTTCTAATGGACGAATGAGTTTTACAGGCAATAAATAGATACCCCACTCGCCAGCAGAGTTAAAGACATCGTAACTGGCAGAGAGCAAACAGGAATGTCCCATTTCCCCATCCTTTAGTTCCATTATTTCTCTCTGTATGTTGTTACAATGAAATTTATATTCTGTCATGATATTCATCACTTGCTTTTTCCCAAATCTTAGGAATGAGAAGGGAAGGCCGACCATATAAAAGATGGGCAGAGCGAATAGCAGAGTCCAAGGGTGTCTCAAAACATGAAGCACATAAATGGACACTCTCCCGCTGTTTCTACTTTGCCTAGACACTGCAAGGGACAAGATGAGATAGTGATAAATATGGAAACAAAAATCATCATTGTCATGATCATGTGCTTTGCCAACTGATGCAGACGATCATGTCTCTCCCAAGATCACACAACTTGGTTCTCTAAATTAACTTCAATGATGACATTCCTCAACGATGCCTACTTAATCCACCCAACATTCTCTTGTTCTGTCTCTGCCACTGATAGCATGTCTCCGCAATGCCTTGTTAATCCACTCAGCATCATTTCCTTTGTTCTGTCTCGGCCTCCTCTACAGCTAATTATCCCAGTGGATACGATGTTCTCCGGTGCGTGTCATCTCATTGTCTGAACAGAGAACGATAAATGCCTCATGTGTATAATTCCGTGTAATTGTCTAGCTTCACGAGCCTATTCCATTAGTGGTTTTTCAGTGGCTCTGGCTGCCAGGTCTCCGGAACACTCGTCTAGGAAAGTACATTTCTGCTGCCCCATGCTCTTCCTCATGTGTTGGTTGGCATAAAACATAAAGAGCAGTGCAGTTAGTTACAGTAGCATAGAACAGTTATTTATAAGAGAAAAAGAGTTAGGACTACTGCAAACAAGCTGAAAACCGCCTAAAAAGCAAAAGGTGAAGTGTCGCTGTAATATATATCCGCACACATATACACAGCATATCCACATACCACACACACACACACACACACACACACACAGACACACACACAGACACACACACACATATACACACCCACATACACAGAGACATCGCACACACATAACACACACATACATCACACACATAGAAAGAGAGAGATAACGACTAAGAGAGGCATACAGTTACATAGAGCCATAGAGAGTAAGTTGTGTGGGCTAGAAAAGGAGACACGCAGAAGCATATAGTTATCTGAAGGTATAGAGAGTAAGTTCACCATCATGTGTCTTGCCGATAATCGTGGGTAGTTGTTTTTCGCTTTGTTCTTGTCTCGACCATGCCATTTCGTGTTACAATCTGTGTCTCCAGTCATTTTACTGCGCTGCTTTAGGTACTGACATGGCATCCATCAATCAATCAATCATGTGCCATGCCGGAAAGCGTGGGCGGTCATGATTCGCCATTTCACTCGATCACAAGAGTCGTGGATCAGCTCAGTGTTCCTGTCTCGTCCATGCCATGTGGCCAAGCCATCCAGGTATTTTCCTCTCGGTCTTCCTCTTGGTCTGTTCCCTTCGATCTTGCCAGTTGTCACCAAGTTCTCCAGTCCATTTCTTCTCATAACATGTTTAAAAATATTTGACTGTCTACGTCTAACTTCTCTAATCAATCTACGATTTTCATTTTTCTCTTGTAGTACTTGGTCATTGGTTTTTCTATCTGTCCATGGTATTACTTTGCATTTTCCTCAGAAACCACATTTCTGCAGCCATCAGATGTTTTTCAGCTTGACTGCACATTGTCCAAGTTTCCATCCATACAAAAGAACAGGCTGTATGTATCCCCTCAACTCTCTTTTTCTCGTTTCAATTGACATCATTTTATTGGTCAGAATGTTTTTCATCTTGCTGAAGGCTACTTTCGCAATGGCGATTCTTGTTCTAATCTCTTCAAGGCATCTGCCATCAGATGTTATGACTGTTCCGAGATAATTGAACCGATTCACTTGTTGAAGAATATTCCCATTTACTTGTATATTACATTGTGGTACTTCGTTCTTCCTAGTGACGACCATAACCTGTGTCTTCCTACAATTTAATTCCAACCCCAGCTGCTCACTGTGTACAACAACAGCGTCTACTAATTGTTGCAGATCCTGTGCATTGTCTGCAATCAATACTGTATCATCTGCATATCTAATGTTATTTATGTTTCGTCCTCCAATGCTGATTCCATTTAGGTCTTCTACATTTCTGAAAATATTTTCACTGTATAGGGAAAAAAGATCTGGATAGAGACATTACACATCCCTGTCTAACACCTCTCTTAATAGGTTGATATTGTCCTACTTCATTATCAATCCTTATGGCAGCTTGTTGTTTCCAATATAGTTTTTTATAAGTCTAATGTCTTTCCCATCAATTTGTAGATCTGCAAGCATATCCACAATGTTGACATGTCTAACTCTATCAAAAGCCTTTGTATAGTCAATAAAGCAAAGATGTATACCCTTGTTTACTTCTAAAGCACGTTCAATAACTGTTCGCAGCATATACACAGCATTTACTGTACCCTTTCCTTCTACAAACCCACATTGTTCATCCCCTATTTCAGGTTGTATTTTCTTCCTCACTCTTTGCATGATAATTCGTAACAAAATCTTTTTGATGTGACTCATTATACTAATTGTTCTATGTTGATCACATTCTAAGGTTCCTGATTTCTTTGGGATTGCAATAAATACAGAATTACATAATTCAGAAGGTATATCTCCAGTATCATATAATGTGTTCAGCAGTCTAGTGAATTGCTCTAGTCCGAATTCTTCTAAAGCCTTAATCATTTCTGTTGTGATGTTATCTGCACCGGAGGCCTTGCCAGCTTTCATATGCTTAAGAACATTTTGAACCTCCATCTTTAAAATTTCTGGTCCTTCATTATTAAATCTAATAGCATACTGTTCCTCTCTGTTATCATTATACAGGTCTGTCACATAATCTGTCCATACATGTAGAATCTGGTCTTTTTCTATTATGATTTTTCGATCTTTAGTTTTTAGACAGCCTGTTGATGTACTTGTTCTTTTATTAGTAAGTTCCTGAATTCTTTTGTGCACTAATTTGGTATTTTGACTGTTGTGTTGTTTTTCAATTTCTAAGCACTTTTCCTCAAGCCATGATTCTTTTGCCTTCCTACATAATATTCTGACTTGTCTGTGAATTTCTTCATATTTAGGCAGGATTATTTTTGTTGAGTCTTCTTGTTTCCATTAAGTGTAAAATTTCCTCAGTCATCCATTTCTTACGACCCACCTTCTTTAATTTTGGAATAGTTGTTTCTGCAGCCACATTGATTGAATTCTTTAACATTTCCCATTGATCATCCACATCCTGGAATAGGATCTCTAGATCAGACAATATTTCAAATCTGTTCTGTACTTCTATGTTGAATTTGTTTTGTATTTCCTTGTCATTACTCAATGTACACAAAGTCATATTTAGTGTTTCCTGTTAGTATACTTGACTTTCTTCAACTTTATCCTCAATGTTCCTGTGAGTAATCTGTGGTCACTATAACAATCAGCACTGGGAACTGTTTTTGCTACTGTTAGCGCGTTTCTAAATCTTCTGCTAATGAGAATGTAGTCAATCTGGTTTCTAATCCTGCTATCAGGACTCCTCCAGGTCCATAATCTTCTAGGGTGTTGCTTGAACCAGGTGTTTCCTACAATCATTTCCTGTTCTTTTGCCCACTCTACTAGTCAGTATCCTCTTTCATTTCTCTCTCCTAAACCATAGTTTCCTACTGTGTATCTATCCCCTTGATTTCCTATTTTTGCATTGAAGTCCCCTATTATGATGTTTATTTCTGAATTTTCACATTTCTTTATGGCAGACTCTATGTCATTATAAAATTCCTCTACACTAACTTCATTGGACTCTCCTGTTGGGGCATACACTTGAATAACATTTATGTTTAAAGGTCTGCCACTCAATTTAACTAGTAAAACTCTGTCCGACACTGCCCAATATCCCTGAACAGACGTTGATGTTTTCCGGTCCAAAATTATTGCCACTCCCCTATGTCGATCCTCACTTCCAGAATAAATAATCTTAAAATCTTTATGTATCTTGATGCCTGCTCCTGTCCATCTCGTTTCGCACATACCTAATATATTAATTGTTTCTCTTTGAATTTCTTGTGTTATGTTCTCTGAACAGACGTTGATGTTTTCCGGTCCAAAATTATTGCCACTCCCCTATGTCGATCCTCACCTCCAGAATAAATAATCTTAAAATCTTTATGTATCTTGATGCCTGCTCCTGTCCATCTCGTTTCGCACATACCTAATATATTAATTTTTTTCTCTTTGAATTTCTTGTGTTATGTTCTCTAATTTTCCGTCGTTGTTTAACGTCCTAACGTTCCAAGTTCCTAATTTTAATGTCTCCGTCCTTGTCTTGCGATGATCAGTCTTTAAGCGAATCATAATAAACTAGGCAATTTCAAAGAGGTAGTTTGCCGTTGCTTTCCTCTATGGCAGTGACCATACTGGCCGGAAGACCGCAATCATTGTCTCTGGCATCCATAGTCAGACTATTTGTCTTAAGGCGAAGGCATCGCAGTCATCTTTCACAGTTGTCTCTATGACCTGATCTGTAAACACCCTTGAGCTCCCATATGTCCAACAGCAGTCCCATCAGTCTAGAGGACTACTTTCCCTAAGAACTCTTACAAGTAAAGGCTTTAGCTTCTATCTTTGACACTGTCGGGGACTGCTGTCTCCCCCCCCCCCCCTCCATCCAGTCTGATGCGTACTAAACAGAACGTACTACATGTTGCTTGCATTCGTATCTATTCTTCACAAGAATCTATGTGTGGCGAAATTGGTGTGGATGGTTCATTTTTTGCCCCTACACTTGTATTATTTTATAACCCGTCTGTTCCCCTGGGAAATTTCAGCTGTACACTTCAGGAGTCCAGAAAAGTGTGGACTAATTTATAGATTATATATCCTAACTAAAATGAGCTAGGAAAGTTGACCAATGTTCTAAGAGAGATGGGTAGCATGAAAATGAATATACTAGGCGTTAGTGAGATGAGATGGAAGGGATCGGGCAAAATTATAGCTGACAATCACACAATAATTTACTCTGGAGGGGATACACATGAAAAAGGTGTAGGAATAATATTAGACGAAAAAACAGCCAAGTCAATTAATGGATACTGGTGTATTTCAGATAGAGTTATTATGGTATTAAACAAAGGGATATAAATCATAGATTCAGCTACAGGGGACACCAGATCAGTTATTATGGATGTGTACAACTATTCACCATCTTAAATGTCAAAAATAACAAACATACACTAACTTTGAGACATGCGTTTAAACATATAATTGGTCAGACTTATCATTCTTTAAGTAAAATAATATAGTGTACGATATTATACAATTATAAAAGCCATATATGGCTTGATTACAATATATTTAAAAAGAAAATAATAGGAACAGATTGTCTGGTTGCGTAACTTTCGGAGATCTTCCACGAAAACTGGCAAGTAAACTGTGACAAGTATTTATAAAACAAAACAATAAACAAATAACCTCCGTATTTGTTTGATTAATAAATATCTATCGTAAACATAATATTAATTTAGCTTAAGTGTTTGTATGTAGTTTGGCCGAACGGAGGCAATCGAGAAAAGTGGCCAGGTTAGTCAAAGTGCCAGACTGGCTACAGACTTGCGGGTCATTACCTTGTGCAACAACAAACTCAACGGTTGACATTTGTAGATCTGAGCCCGAAAGTGTGGACAGCCCATATTGAGAAGATTATCAGTGGTTGTATTTCACCACATATTGTTTAATATCAAGCGCGGTTCAGGTATAGAGGTCGACGGATTCGGAAAACTGGGTATGTGTAGATAATTAATTAACAAATTTATTTGTGTGTTTACGTTGGATAAGTACATTTTTAAATTTGTTATTTATTTACACGATGATGATACATCACAATTCACATGTTTATGTGCCTGAAATTTATCGGTGGGACCAAACAGCAGACAAAATCATACAACACATTATGTACATGGCTATGTCGTGTCACTAGGAAGGATACGAGCAATAATACACCGCATTAGAAATGATGTATCATGTCGAGAATACGGAGATCTTCAGGGGACGGGAAAATAGATCGATTGGAAACATATATCGGAGTGACTATTCGGAGTGACTATTCGCAATAGAATTGCTAATAGAAAAAAATTATATTCGCAAACAAAGTAGGTCACGTGATTATTCCTATGCGTGTGTCCATATTACAATATTTATTAATATTTTGTTGATCTGTTAACGTGTCCTCAGTAGCATAGCGGTTAGGGTCTCCACCTGGTACACTGGAGCTCGAGGTTCGTTTCATCGACGGGGAGGCAACTTTTTAATTTTTTTTATTTTCAGGAATTAGGTGACAGTGACACCAATGCTAGTCTGATGATTTCGCTTTTAATCATATGGCCATATGTTTTCTACGTTAAAAATTTCTCCTTGTTTCTGGGTAGTGAGATCGGACGCCAGTGTGTATTGTTGCGCACGTAAAAATTCCCTTGGCAGTTGGAAATCGAAAAAGAGTAGCCTAACGGAGCTGCCCGGGCCAAATTTCGAGTTAAAAATCTACCCAAAGTATTCCTGGATCTTCGCCGGTGATACGGAGTGTGTGCACTGAGCTTCTCTCGACTCAGGTTTGAGTTAGGAGGAGAACGGAGCACTTATGGGTTGCAACCGTGTGCCGTGATGTTGATCCATCGACTAAACATGTGTCGGTTTTTCTATATGTTTAGTATATATGTTGGGAGGCACTATTTGCAATTCCATTGCAAATAGACAAAAATTATATTCGCAATCGAATTGCGGGAAGTATCAAACATGTCACAGCGTCTGCTCACTAGTCAATTTTAGTTTGGGCCATTAAGAAGTCTAAGAAGGTGGTTAATTTAAATAGGAATGTTCACTGTTGCGAGTTTAATTCTGCCGAATTCTCCGTATTTTTTAATGAATCACTCTTCTTACTTCTGTCCGTTCTTTTGGCATCCTGTTTTATTTTTACATTTTACGTTAGTCCTGTTTAAATATCAAGAATAATTTTTCAGAACTGGTATCCCAAATACAAATAACAATCCCTACAAATAATTCTGTCCCCAGGCGAGTTCAAGAATTGTTAACTTTCGTTTCTGTACACTTACCGTTACCATACCAGGCATCAATGTTTGTTTACGTTACCGTCCTACTATTTATGTCCTGATAATACCGCAGCAGTGATGATTCTCTCAATTTGACACTTTCTACGGCCTCTATTGCATCCTCTCTGAGTGACTCTGTTCTAGTCCAAACTGACAGTCAGTAATATGCTTCGCCTCAGAGAGACATGATTAGGCAATTCAAACACCAGGCTTTCGATTGACTGGCCTCATTAATTAATAATTAAACAAGGATAAGCAAATGCTACGCATATAAAGTGCAGGAAAACCCGGTATATCTGAAGCAGGTGGAAAAGAGAGAGGAGAGAGATAGATAATGAAGAAAGTGTGAGAGACAGAGATATGAGAAAGATGTGTTGAAAGACATTAAAGAGTGGTAAAGACAAGAAAGGGAGAGTTGGGAGATCGAAACTTAGAGCGAGAGGGGGGGGGGGGGGGGTGGAGAGAGAGAGAAGAACTCGTGTTCGGGTGGCTAAGCTCCTTTCCCAAGACAACAAAAGTAGAGGACAGATAAGAACAGTCAACGTTAAAAAATCTCATTCCTCACTGGGGCTTGAACCCAGGACCTCCAGCACTCGAGGCGGAACCATACCTCAAGACCACACAGCCCCCCCCCCCCCCCCCCCCCTAAATCGACACATGTGCATGAAACCAGTCATGAGGGTCTTGTATGCTGGCAATGGCCTCCGTTATTTATATGTAAATATCTTTGAGGATTACTAGTAGAAATACTAATAGAAAACTAATGTGATGGTTGTATAAATTTATAGCATGTTAAAGCTCAATCAATCAATCAATCATGTGCCATGCCAGAAAGTGTGGGCGGTCATGACTCGCCATTTCACTCGATCACCAGAGTCATGGATCAGCTCAGTGTTCCTGTCTCGTCCATGCCATGTGGCCAAGCCATCCAGATATTTGCCTCTCGGTCTTCCTCTTGGTCTGTTCCTTTCGATCTTGCCAGTTGTCACTAAGTTCTCCAGTTCATTTCTTCTCATAACATTTCCAAAAAATTTTGACTGTCTCCGTCTAATTTCTCTAATCAATCTACGATTTTCATTTGTCTCTTGTAGTACTTGGTCATTGGTTTTTCTATCTGTACATGGTATTCTTTGCATTTTCCTCAGAAACCACATTTCTGCAGCCACCAGATGTTTTTCAGCTTGACTGCATATTGTCCAAGCTTCACATCCATACAAAAAAAAAACAGGCTCTTTGTATCCCCTCAACACTCTTTTTCTCGTTTCAATTGACATCCTTTTACGGAGTGACTATTCGCATGCAAATAGAAAAAAATTATACTCGCAATGGAAGCAGGTCACGAGATTATTCCTATGCGTGTTTCCATATTACAATATTTTGTTGATCTATTAACATGTCCTCAGTAGCATAGTGGTTAATGTTTCCGTCTGGTACACGGGAGCTCGAGGATTGATTCCCCGCCGGGGAGGAAACATTTTTTTCTTTTCATTTTCAGGAATTAGGTGACACCAATGCTAGTCTGATGATTTCGCTTTAGGCATATGTTTTCTATGGATTTTGTGTATTAGGTTTGTTTATCTTGCTGCACAAGAACCTTCGCATTTGTCTTTCTGTTCTTATCTGTTCCCTACTTTTGTTGTCTTGGGAAAGGCACTTAGCCACCCGAACATGAGTCTCTCTCTCTCTCTCTCTCTCTCTCTCTCTCTCTCTCTCTCTCTCTCTCTCTCTCTCTCTCTCTCTCTCTCTCTCTCTTTTCCGAAAGCCTGGTGTCGAAACCCTGGTGTTTGAATTGCTTAATCATGTCTCTCTGAGGCGAAGCATATTACTTTAGGCCATACAAAGTGTCAAATTAAGAGAATCATCACTGCTGCGATATTATCAGGACATAAACACTAAAACAGTGGAACGGTAACGTAAACAAACATGGATGCCTGGTAACGGAAGTGTACAGAAACGAAAATTAACAATTCTTGAACTCGCCTGGGGACAGAATTATTTGTAGGGATCGTTATTTGTATTGGAGATACCTATTCTGAAAAATTATTCTTGGTATTTGAACAGGACTAACGTAATATAAAAATAAAACGGGATGCCAAAACAACGGACAGAAGTAAGAAGAAGAGTGATTCCTTAAAAAATACGGAGAATTCGGCAGAATTAAACTCGCAACTGTGACCATTCCTATTTAAATTAACCACCTTCTTAGACTTCTTAATGGCCCAAACTAAAATTGACTAGTGAGCAGGCGCTGTGACATGTTTGTTACTTCCCGCAATTCGATTGCGAGTATAATTGTTCTCATTCGCAATTCCATTGCAAATATAATTTTTTTCTATTCGCAATGGAAGAGCCTCCCATCTTTTTATTGGTCAGAATGTTTTTCATCTTGCTAAAGGCTACTTTCACCATGGCGATTCTTGTTCTAGTCTCTTCAAGGCATCTCCATCAGATGTTATGACTGTTCCGAGATAATTGTACCGATTCACTTGTTGAAGAAAATTCCCATTTACTTGTATATTACATTGTGGTACTTCATTCTTCCTGGTGACGACCATAACATGTGTCTTCTTACAATTTAATTCTAACCCCAGCTGCTCACTGTGTACAACTGCGTCTACTAATTGTTGCAGATCCTGCGCATTGTCTGCAATCAGTACTGTATCATTTGCATATCTAATGTTATTGATGTTTCTTCCTCTAATGCTGATTCCATTTATATCTTCTACATGTCTTTCCCATCAATTCGTAGATCTCCAAGCATATCCACCATGTTGACATGTCTAACTCAAAAGCCTTTGTGTAATCAATATAGCAAAGATATATATCCTTGTTCACTTCTATAGCATGTTCAATAACTGTTCACAGCATATACACAGCATTTACTGTACCCTTTCCTTCTACAAACCCACATTGTTCTTCCCCTATTTCAGGTTGTATTTTCTTCCTCACTCTTTGCATGATAATTCGTAACAAAATCTTTGTGATGTGGCTCATTATACTAATTGATCTATGTTGATCACATTCCAAGGTTCCTGATTTCTTTGGGATTGCAATAAATACAGAATTACATAATGCAGAAGGTATATCTCCAGTATCATATAATGTGTTCAGCAGTCTGGTGACTTGCTCTAATCCAAATTCTTCTAAAGCTGTAATAATTTCTGTTGTGATTTTATCTGCACCGGGGGATTTGCCAGCTTTCATATGTTTAAGAACATTTTGAACCTCCATCTTTAAAATTGGTGGTCCTTCATTATTAAATCTAATATCATACTGTTCCTCTCTGTTATCATTATACAGGTTTTTCACATAATCTGTCCATACATGTAGAATCTGATCTTTTTCTATTATGATTTTGCCATCTTTAGTTTTTAGTCAGCCAGTTGATGGGACTTGTTCTTTTATTAGTAAGTTCCTGAATTCTTTTGTGCACTAATTTGGTATTTTGACTGTTGTGTTGTTTTTCAATTTCTAAGCACTTTTCCTCAAGTTATGATTCTTTTGCGTTCCTACATGATATTCTGACTTGTCTGTGAATTTCTTCATATTTAGCAGGATTATTTTTGTTGAGTCTTCTGTTTCCATTAGGTGTAAAATTTCTTCAGTCATCCATTTCTTACGACCCATCTTCGTTAATTTTGGAATAGTTGTTTCTGCAGCCAAACTGATTGAATTCTTCAACATTTCCCATTGATCATTCACATCCTGGAATAATATCTCTAGATCAGACAATATATCACATTGTGTACTTCTATGTTGAATTTGTTTTGTATTTCCTTGTCATTACTCAATGTACACAAATCATATTTAGTGTTTCCTGTTATACACTTGACTTTCTTCAGCTTTATCCTCAATGTTCCTGTAAGTAGTCTGTGGTCACTATAACAATCAGCACTGGGACCTTTTTTGCTACTGTTAGGGCGTTTCTAAATCTTCTGCTAATCAGAATGTAGTCAATCTGGTTTCATGATCCTGCTTGGGTGTCGGGTGTTGCTTAAACCAGGTGTTTCCTACAATAATTTCCTTTTCTTTAGCCCACTCTACGAGTCTGTATCCTCTTTCATTTCTCTCTCCTAAACCATAGTTTCCTACTGTGTATCTATGACCTTGATTTCTTACTGTTACATTGAAGTCTCCTATTATGATGTTTATTTCTGAATGTTTACATTTCTTTAAGGCAGACTCTATATCCTTATAGAATTCCTCTACACTATCTTCTTTTCTTCTGTCTTACTTAAGCTCTTTTCTTACTGTTTTCCCTGATCTCTTTCCTTACTGTCATCCTCAGTCCCTTTCCTTACTGTCATCCTCAGTCCCTTTCCTTACTGTCATCCCCAGTCCCTTTTCTTACTGTCATCCTCAATCCCTTTTCTTACTGTCTTCCTCAATCCCTTTTCTTACTGTCTTCCTCAATCCCTTTTCTTACTGTCTCCCTCAATATCTATACTTACTGTTTTCCTTGATCTCTTTTCTTCTGTCTTTCTCAAGCTCTTTTCTTACTGTCTTCCTCAATCCCTTTTCTTACCGTTTTCCTTGATCTCTTTTCTTCTGTCTTCCTCAATCCCTTTCCTTACTGTCATCCCCAGTCCCTTTTCTTAATGTCATCCTCAATCACTTTCCTTACTGTCATCCCCAGTCCCTTTTCTTAATGTCATCCTCAATCACTTTCCTTACTGTCATCCCCAGTCCCTTTTCTTACTGTCATCCTCAATCACTTTCCTTACTGTCATCCTCAGTCCCTTTCCTTACTGTCATCCTCAATCTCTTTTCTTACTGTCTTCCTCAATCCCTTTTCTTACTGTCTTCCTCAATCCCTTTTCTTACTGTCTCCCTCAATATCTATTCTTACTGTCTTCCTCAATCCCTTTTCTTACTGTCTTCCTCAATATCTATTCTTACTGTTTTCCTTGATCTCTTTTCTCCTGTCTTCCTCAAGCTCTTTTCTTACTGTTTTCCCTGATCTCTTTCCTTACTGTCTACCTTTATCTCTTTTCTTACTCTCTCCCTCAATATCTATTCTTACTGTTTTCCTTGATCTCTTTTCTTCTGTCTTCCTCAATCCCTTTCCTTACTTACAATCCCCAGTCCCTTTTCTTACTGTCATCCTCAATCTCTTTTCTTACTGTCTTCCTCAATCCCTTTTCTTACTGTCTTCCTCAATCCCTTTTCTTTCTGTCTTCCTCAATCCCTTTCCTTACTGTCATCCCCAGTCCCTTTTCTTACTGTCATCCTCAATCACTTTCCTTACTGTCATCCTCAGTCCCTTTCCTTACTGTCATCCTCAATCTCTTTTCTTACTGTCTTCCTCAATCCCTTTTCTTACTGTCTTCCTCAATCCCTTTTCTTACTGTCTTCCTCAATCCCTTTTCTTACTGTCTTCCTCAATATCTATTCTTACTGTTTTCCTTGATCTCTTTTCTTCTGTCTTCCTCAATCCCTTTCCTTACTTACAATCCCCAGTCCCTTTTCTTACTGTCATCCTCAATCTCTTTTCTTACTGTCTTCCTCAATCCCTTTTCTTACTGTCTTCCTCAATCCCTTTTCTTTCTGTCTTCCTCAATCCCTTTCCTTACTGTCATCCCCAGTCCCTTTTCTTACTGTCATCCTCAATCACTTTCCTTACTGTCATCCTCAGTCCCTTTCCTTACTGTCATCCTCAATCTCTTTTCTTACTGTCTTCCTCAATCCCTTTTCTTACTGTCTTCCTCAATCCCTTTTCTTACTGTCTCCCTCAATATCTATTCTTACTGTTTTCCTTGATCTCTTTTCTTCTTCTTCCTCAAGCTCTTTTCTTACTGTTTTCCCTGATCTCTTTCCTTACTGTCTACCTTTATCTCTTTTCTTACTGTCTTCCTCGATCTCTTTCTTACTGTCTTTCTAAATCTCTATTAATTTCCACTTGTTTGTAGTTTTTCTTTCCTTGTCCTATCTGTTTGTGATATTGTGTCTCCATAAATGTTTGCCATGCTGATAAGCATATAAGATCATGGTCCACCATCTCACATAAATGTTTGCGTGATAAACATATGAGATCATGGTTCACCATCTGGCATAATGTCTTGGATCTGCTATCTCGGTTATGCCATGTTACCAAGCCATCTGTCTCTTTTCACTTCTCTTGCTCTTTTCTCCCAAAATTGTGCCAGATTTTACTAAGTACCCAAATTTATTTTTCCTCAGAATGTGCTAAAATATTTTGACCACCTATGTGTGGTTTCACTTATCATTTTATGGTTTCCTAAAGACGTGTTTCTTAAAGGTTGCTTTACTTGTTTTTCTCTGTTCATTGTGTTCCTTGCCTTTTCCTAAGAGACATTTTCAATGCCGTTAAATGTTTCTCAACATGCTTGCTTATTGTCCATGTTTCACATGCATACAGCAGTATGGGTTTGATATAGCATTTCAGCAACTTTTCTCACTGCAGTTGGACGCTTTCGATTGGCTCTTTCAGAACATATCACTCATTTTGGCCCTCTAAGCATTTTCAGCATTCTTCTGTAAAACCACAATTTTGTGGCTTCAATAGCTATTTATTATTCATTTACTGATTGTCCACATGCAAACGTTCTTTTACTAACTTCTGAAAACAAGATTTACATATACATTCACAAGATTACAGCTCATGCTAGACAACATGCGAACTATTTACCAATTTGTAAATTCTAACCTGTCAACTCCAAATAATGACAGGGCCTTTCCACAGGAACAAAATAGTTTGACGCATGGCCAACTCAACAGCCCTGAGCTATCTCGGGGTATTTGGTGCTAGCCACATATTTATGCACCAATCTGCATTCATGAGGTGATGGAAGTCAATATCATAAATGCTGCCTTTATTTCCTAAGAGTTTCTGGTACTTTGGAGCCCAGATCAGTGTACAAACCTAACTGGATAGGAATTCGCCATGACCACTGGACCGGCAGGCAAGAGTTCTAGCCACTACACTACCACAGCTCTGATCTCATATGCTCACTTAAATGAAAACAAATCGGGGGACAGTACACATCACCTTTCTGTACTCACTCAAATGTTCCTAATGAAATTGGTTGTTAGTTTGTTCTTGCAGTTGCTGTTTGCTGCCAATAATGCCACGTTGTTTTCTCAAATCATTGCTTATGTAACTGTTCTAACTGAATGTAACTGTTATAGCTGTATGTAACTGTTCTAACTGTATGTAACTGTTCTAGCTGTATGTAACTGTTCTAACTGTATGTAACTGTTCTAACTGTATGTAACTGTTCTAGCTGTATGTAACTGTTCTAACTGTATGTAACTGTTCTAACTGTATGTAACTGTTCTAGCTGTATGTAACTGTTCTAACTGTATGTAACTGTTCTAACTGTATGTAACTGTTCTAGCTGTATGTAACTGTTCTAGCTGTATGTAACTGTTCTAGCTGTATGTAACTTTTCTAGCTGTATGTAACTTTTCTAGCTGTATGTAACTTTTCTAGCTGTATGTATGCTCTGGTTTCATCTTATTTCTAACTATGCTCATGATTCTCAGTAATAATCTTGGCATATGGCTCATTAGATTATTATATAATGAGCAATATCTTCACTTATAAATATTGACAGAAAATAATACATGTTGTTGAAGTTATTGTTCTTACATTTCAGGTTAGAAAATACCAGAACAGAAGATGTCAAGACCTGCTGCTGCAGACAGGATCCAATTAACAGAAGCGTGCCCGCTACAAGAAGCAAGACCAACTTCTGAAACCATGGGACTTAACACAAGCATGAATGCAGCTGGGGGGATGCAACTGTCAAGTAGGGAACTCATCTCTGATGCTGTGTGGTGGAAAGCAAACAAATACACATATTATGAAAGTGAAAAAACACCCATAGACACTGCAGTTCAAGCTTGTAATGTGAAATTTCTGGATATATTTTTAGACTCTGTAGATTTAAATGAACAAGTCAAGACCAGGATGGTCAGTAATGCTTACACAAACTTTTTTCATCGTGAATTTAGCCAGATTACCAAAGATCATGTTTCAATGGTCAAACGACTCTTGGAATTAGGAGCGGATGTGAATGGTGGGCCATCAGATTTCCCTATGTCTGTGGCAACTAAAGCTGGCAGTTATCCTCTGGTTGAGTTGCTTTGTCAGCACGGTGCTGATCTGAGCAAGAAAAATGAGACGTTTACGTTTCCCCCATTAACTATTGCAGCAAAAGGTGGTCATTGTGACATGATTGAAGTAATGTTAAAATTTGGAGCCAACGTTCATGATAAAGTACAGGGTTTCTCACCAGTTGACATGGCCCTTGTTCATGGCCACACAGACTGTGCTACACTTCTAGTACAGCATGGTGCAACAGTTAACGCCAAGTATATTTTATTCATTCTTATACAAAATCAGAATGTGGCCTGCATTAACTTCCTGCTTGTGCACTGCAGGCATGAAATTCAAGAATATATTTGTAAAGATCAGCAGGATTTGTTATTAGAAGCAGTAAGAGGAACAAATGTTGAATTCCTTAGCTATATTTATTATATTGTATTTGACATCATGGGTGAGTATCCTTATTTGGAAGAATTGTTAGCTGAGTCTAAAAGCGGAGAAATTGCCTCATTTCTAATTCAGAAAGGAGTTGATGTAAATAATCTGGTAGAAACATGTGATAACTACACTCCTCTGTATCTGGTTTTACGTAGGGAAAGGGAAATGTGCCAGACATCTAAGCTACAGATAGTTAAAGTACTGCTTGAAAATTGGGCTTGTCCTAATATTTGCGGTGACACATCACCATTAATATGTGCGGTTTTAAACAACAGCAGTACAGATCTGCTTCAGTTACTATTGGACTACGGGGCTGACATTAACTGGACAGACAGCAAAGGTGATACTGCCTTTTCCTATTCTGTCTATCAAGGTTATCATAGCATTGCTGAATTTCTAATCAGATATGCTAAAGACCAGTATTTTGTCATCAACTCACAAAATAATGAAGGATTGACAGTTTTGATGCAAGCAGCAAGATACAGCAATGTAGCTGTGGTCAAGGGGTGATAAATCACAACCCCAAAGTAAATTTGACAGATAACAATGGCAATACAGCCTTGCTGCATGCAGTCAACAGAACCGCTGATCATGGCTACGTTTATGAGACTGTTGACATTGTAACCACACTAATTAATGCAGGCTGTGATGTTAACTTGCAAAATAACGAAGGCCTGTCACCATTAATGTTGGCTGCAAGCAGATACAGCAAAGAGGTTGTACAGATTCTACTGGATGCAGGAGCTGACATTAATGCCACCAGTAAAACATATAGGACAGAGACAGCCGTGTCATATTTCCTGCCCGTGTCGTATATTTGTGATGGAGATAAAACAGCCTGCCTAGAAATGTTCCTTGCTCAAGGTGCCTGTTTGTCTTATTTACAACCTAGAATGTTTCATAGAATTTTACTTTGTAATGATAGTGACATTATTTGTAAACTTATAACAAATGGAACAGGGCCCATAACTATAAGGTCACACAAATACTTTAACTACTTAACACCCATTGCTGTCCACAGTTTGATATATCACCTTTATGTACAGCACTGGTAAGTGGTAATGCATCCCTGGCTCGTCATTTTGTGGACATCATGTGGCTTACAAAATCTGATCTGACTTCACTAATACATAACAAACCTGTTCGTTCATATCTGGAGAAGAGAAACCATACACATTGTTTGAATCTGCTTGGTGAGATGTCTTCACAGCCAGCATCCCTGCTCAAGCTGGCTTTTGTGGAAGTATCATCTGCTGTGGGGACAACCCCTGGCCGTGAGAACCGTGTCAACAAGTTACCTCTACCACAGATTTTGAAAGACAAACTGTTGTTTAAATCCGCTGTAGACTTTACAATACCAACAATAGACCGGATTCCTTATTCGCCATCCCTTTAATCCATCTTCTAAAATATACATTAGTGTGCTTGATGGCTGTAAATGCTGTCAAGTGTGGCACAATTTGGAATTGTGTGAGTCTAGAGCAAGATTTTGTGAGAGTCTGGTTAACATGTATAGGGAATTCTTGCAGTGAATGTTTAGCAGTCATTTTACAAATTTGAGAATTCTGTGGTGAATGGGTCAAGCTGTCTATCTCATGCACTGAAGACCACGGGTTCAAATTTGGATTGCACAAAACAAGTGATGAAGTGGGGAAGCAACCAAAACCTATAGCACACAATGCAGTCAGTTTGCAACCACATTCCAACCACAGAGAGATCCCCCCTCTCTGTTTTAGGAAGTGATCCCCATATGATTAATGATTTACATCATGATGTGATCATTCAACATGACCAGCATTGTTATATCTGGTGATGGTTTCAATCATGTCATCTCATCTTGTTCCTCTTGTACCCTGCGGTGTCAAGGTGAAGCATAAACAGTGGGAGAATGCCTGCTTATGGGTTTCATACATCAAGATTCCCATGGACTCCGATTGTTTACATGGTCAGCCTCTTCTTCTGCTTCCATTTGGTCTTGACATCATTGCTGGTTGTGGTATACTGTCAGTCTGTAGCCTAGTTGTATGGCTGAACCAGTTAACCTGCTGTTTTCTAATGAAATCTACCACTGCTATAACCCCCACTTTAGTTCTTATTTCTTCATTTCTGATTTTCTCTCTTGATACATTGAGTATTCTTCTCAGGAATCTCATTTCCATTGTAATTTTTGTATGTTCTCTTTTTCTGTCATTGTCCAGGTTTGGCATAGAGTTGGTAGGAAGCATTGTGTCGAGAATTGACTATTAAATATTGAAAAAAAAATTTGTTTAATTGCATGTCAATGATTAATAGATGTACTCTATAGTGAAGTAATAATGAGAGAGACCAAAGAAAAGCAAGAAATAATATTTGGAGGTTATAATATAAATAATATATGTTATGCAGATGACACAGTATTTATAGCAGATAATGCAACAGATCTACAACAATTGTTGGTGGACATTGTAGTAGCAATGGTGATATCTAAGAAACAGGTGACACCCAAATGTGAAATAGAGGTGGAAGGGAAAATTCTTCACCAAGTGGATAATTTTAAATATCTAGGAACATTTATAACATCAGATGGAAGATTCACAACAGAGATTAAAAGCAGAATAGGGCATAACAAGGCTGTATTTCAAAAAATGAAGATCTCATACAATTAGTCGCTATCATTGAATGTAAGAAAGAGAGTGCTAAAGAGCTATATAGAACCTGTTTTGCTGTCTGGCTGTGAATCTTAGAATATAAATGAACAAATTAGGAAGAGATTGGAAGCAACAGAGATGTGGTTCCTTAGACGAATGTTGCGAATTCCTTGGACTGCCAAAGTAACTAACGACGAATGCCTTAAAGAGGCTGGCGAAACTAGAACATTATATACAACAATAAGAAAGAGACAAACAGCTTTTTTTGGGTCATGTGATGAGAAGAGAGGAGCTGGAGAACATCGTGACAACTGGAAAGATCAAAGGGAAGACAGGCAGAGGCAGACCACGAGAAATTATGCTGGATGGATTGCGACAGTGGCATGGAGGAATATCAACGGCAGAGTTGATCCAGAAAACCAAAGACCGAGATCTGGGGAGAGTCATGAATGCCTACGCCAGTCAGCACGTCACTTGATGATGACACCACAAAGTGATCTATTTATTTAACATTTCTAGTATTGTTATGTTTGTTAATGGGTTATGTATCGTTACTGTTAACAATAAAATATTGGTTCTTTTAAATGCATGTTTAATAACAATTACTGTTGATATTTAATTATATGTGAATTGTAAATGAAAAATGAAATACTTTATGACAATGAAAAATAAATATTGTTGATGCTATGCTCATATGTGTGAAAATTATGTTTTGTTGTTGTTTGGTTAATAGTTTTGAGTAAGTGGTATACGTCTCATGACAATGAAACTAATATAGTACAGTGCATGTGTACGTGGAAATCACATGTAATAACAGGAGGCAGCAGCATAAGTAGAACTGATTATGTGGTTGTTTCGGGATTTGAAATTTAAATATTGAGCACAACCCACTACTGGCAACGCCGATCGCATTCTGGTATGAACCTAAGGCCTATCCACGTCAATATGGAAGCACTATACTCGAGTTTCGCCCTCGTTTGAGCTCGTCAATAGTGCATATCCCTGACCGGATCCGGAAACAGTCCCGGATCACGCGTGTGAAGCGGGTGTGTAACCACGCGGCACACACTGGACACACCAAATTATCACAACAGAATATCACAACGCTACCCATCGTAGGTTATGCTCAAGATTGCCCAATCGCCGCGACCGACGCCCGTCAATCGATGGGACCCGAACGATCAGGACTTCTCACTGGCAAGGAACACCAGGCCTCCTAAATCCAGTGAGCAATAATCAATTGATTATGTGGTTGTTTCGGGATTTGAAATTTAAATATTGAGCACAACCCACTACTGGCAACGCCGATCGCATTCTGGTATGAACCTAAGGCCTATCCACGTCAATATGGAAGCACTATACTCGAGTTTCGCCCTCAGTTTGAGCTCGTCAGTAGTGCATATCCCTGACCGGATCCGGAAACAGTCCCGGATCACGCGTGTAAAGCGGGTGTGTAACCACGCGGCACACACTGGACACACCAAATTATCACAACAGAATATCACAACGCTACCCATCGTAGGCTATGCTCAAGATTGCCCAATCGCCGCGACCGAACATTTCCACTGCCATCAAGATATTTTTAGCTTGTCTGCTCATTGTCCACTCACGCCCATACAAAAGTACAGGTTCTGTGTGGCTCTTCAACTCTCTTTTTCTTATTGCAAATGACATCTTTTTATTGTTCAGTTTGCTTTCCTGCCATCAGATTTTGTGACTGTTGAGATAATTGTACCGATTCACTTGTAAAAGAATATTCACAATTACTTGAAAATACATTGTCTGACTCAAATTATTCTTAAATATTCCTAGACAAGAAATGCTGCTATTTCAATGGGTAGATATGAATTATATCTGTATATGTCATAGTTGTGGGTTCAGATTGATGATAGAACCCGCTAATGAAGATGTCTGTATAGGGGTGTCTAGTTGGTCCTTGTCGAATTACTCGCGTCCCTGTACAGAGACGCTGTTGACAGGGTTCGAATCCCGGTGAGGTAACTGTAGCTCTCAATTGTTATCTTGTCTAGTGTGTCCTCCACTATCTTCTTTATTTCCGTTCGCTTTTTTTGAACTCAATCGTAGGTTCTTGTAATATACTTTACCAAGTCAAGGACGAAAAGTCAACTTGCTAGTCCAACTTGCCGGTGTAAGGGTTGAAACAGCTACCTCGGTAACTGCGCACCAGATATTTACGAAAAAGCTCCCTTATCCTTTCAGCTATGCTGATCTGGTCTCCCTTTCTATCTTCTACTTCGTGAGTGCCAAACAATACACTTGAATCTTTTGAAGAACTGTCGTTATGTCTTTCATGGTGTTCTCCGATTGAGATTTATGTCTATGACAACTTATCTCTATCTGTATCGAATTCCAACGTTGGAACATCAACCCTGGTCCAGGACATACTAGCTCGACTTGTGAGGGGTGTCCATGATAATATGAGTTAATTGAGCTAAGAACATGACATCACTGCACTCAGGACATTCCCACACACACTCCGTCCCTCGTTCAACAGCCAGTGATGAGTCATACTACTAATCGTTCCCACCGATAGCGGATTTTACAATTTCTCCTGGTCTTCATTCTCAGTTTTGAGATTCGTTCAGAGCTCCTGCCTATCCCCCGCCATATCATTCTCTTCACATACGGCTGCTCAGGTTCTCTCCACCTGGTCCCACAGACGCCCTACCACCTTTTCCTTGTCCATAGGTAATCAACCACCGTGAGGTGCATTCCCTGACAGCCTATTAGTCTGTTTATTTCCCCTAATTCACGTATGACCAGGGCAGTAAAACAATACAACTCTCACGAACTGTCACCTCTGAAGCGAGGCAAGCGATTCTACACCTAGCATCCTTTCTCCACCTTACTAAGCATACTCCGTGAGTCCTTAATGAATACAATGCGTGCTGCCACTGTCTCCTGAAACATACATGTCACCAAAAACACATTTCATCGAACACACGTCACCAGAAACATGTCCCCAAAACACAAATGTCGCCAAAACCAAACATGTCACCTAAAAGAGGGTCACTAAAACTAAAACACATGACACCAAACAAAAGTGTCACTAACAAAACAGAACACTAAACACACATGTCACCAAAAACACAAATGTCACCAAAAACACTATGTCATTAAAAAACACCATCCACCCATCATATGCCATGCTGATAAGCGTGGGCGGTCATGTTTTGCCATCTCACTCGATCACCAGAGTCGTGGATCAGCTCCGTGTTCCTGTCTCGACCATGCCACATGGCAAAATCTATCCAGGTATTTACTTCTCGGTCTTCCCCTTGGTCTCTTCCCTTCGATCTTGCCAGTTGTCATCAAGTTCTCCAAGTCATTTCTTCTCATACCATGCCCAAGAAATTTTGACTGTCTACGTCTAATGACTATGATCAGTTTACGATTTTAAAAAAAACACACAAATGTCACCAAATGCCCATATCAGTGTCGGTGGGTTCAAGAAGACGACACCTGTGACAAGTGCTTCTGAACAAAAGCTGCATGTCCTGTACGGAACGATGTACTCAACCCCAGCCCCAGGTAGATTTACTAGACAATTTTACGGACTGGCCGAGTGGTGCGGATGCAGGAGACCCCGGTTCGAATCCTCGTTAAGGTGTGGAATTGGTTCTGTCGTGAGCGAAAAGAAATCACTAACCTGCAGAGATCGCGGCGACTGCACTAGCCAGGCGGCCATAATCCCTCATGCTTAAAGCCTCCGGCCACCCCCTCCCCCAACCTCTTCTGTACCGCAAAGTACCACAGACAGTAGATGACAGTTTGTCATTGCTTTCTGAACGAGAATTCGACGTACACGTCCAAGTGACCGATGTGTAGAATTAACCACTACGTTTGGCTAACCACATGCGTGTTGCAACCCCCGTTGCGGACTTGTGTGTTGATATTCTGGCAGCGGCATTATGCATAGTATACCAGTGTGGGCTGTTGGTTTGTTGAAACTTCTGACTTTTCCACTTTTCACACGTGACAGTGAGGAACTGTTTGTGTGATACTCACTAGCACAGAAACGGAGCATAATGTGGCGACCATTTGACGGAAAATTGTAACTGCGACTACCCAACTAATTGTGTTCGTTTATGATTGTAATGACATGATCTCATGGCATTATGTTTTATTCTTATAGTCTTTGCCTTGTGGCGTTGGTGATCATGTCTATTCACAGCCTTCTGTCTCGTGTGCCGCCAATCTTCTCATCGTTAATGCCGTGTGGCGTTGGTGATCGTGTCTATCCACAGCATCTGTCTCTTCTACTGCCAATTATTTCTGATACTGATGTTCCTCCATCCATTGATGTCAGGCTATCCAGTAATCATTTCCGTTGGTCCCCCCCGCCTGCCTTTCTTCCCCTCCAACCTTCTCGTTGTAACCAGATACTCCAGCCGTTCTCTTCTGTGCTAGTAACCAAATCGCTGTGTTGGTTACATTCTTTCAGTCTATATTCATTGTGTTTTTTTCTGTACGTGGTCGATGGTTTCATCATATTTCTATAAAACCACATAATCCCTCAATTGTCTGCTAACTGTCCATTATCTTACTTAGAACAGAATTACCGGCTCTGTGGCGAGTAGCTTGCGAACGCAATTCGTAATCCCGCATACAGCATTCGAAACAAAGCTGTGGGCGATTTGGCTGCAGACCGCCTTGCGTTGGTTTTCATAAAACGGTATGGGTGCCGGTCGTTCAGAAAGCAATGGCAAACTAATGAACGTAAATGTGCCAAGAAATCGCAACAGCTACATAATAGCTGGAGATGGCTGCGACGTCCTGTAAGGGATAATCAACTAACTAACAACAGAATTAACTCATTATAGCTCTTAAGAACTCTTGTCCTCACCTCGACTGACACAGATACATGGCAGACGTTATTCTACGTCTTGTGAAATGCCGCCGTGGCTTGACCTGGTCTACATGATACTTCCTTAAATAATTATATACTCTTTGGGCTGGTCATGGGTTCAACCCGCACGAGTGCGGTGTCGAATTGTTAAAACAGGCGGACCCAGCCTAAAATGTGTCCAGCAAATGTCTTGGGAGTAAAGACGGCTGGCATGATAATAACCAGAGTGTCCACTGAGTTACATTTGGTATATACAAATACGGATCTATATTTTAAATGGGCCTTACTCTTGCAAAAGGCACCTTAATATATTTATTGTTTAATGGGAGAAAGTTAGTTGCATATTCTTTACAGGACGTCGCAGTCAACGCCATCATTTTTTGGTTGTTTGTGATGGGGGGGGGGGGGGGGGGGGGGGGGTTTATTCTTTGAAAAAGCCCGCTCTATTCATTACATGAAGGAGTGTCAATTGTAAGCGAGGTCTGCAGATTAAACCTACCTGACCGAGCGTTCTCAAACAGATGGTGATGGATAATTCTTTGAAATAGCCCGCGCTAGCCGGTACATCAAAGAGTGTCACTTGTATCAACATAGGAGTGAGGGCTTCAGATTAAAGCTACCTGCACGACCGTTGTAACAACAACGGGTAAGGGATAATTCTTGGAAAACGTGTCATACACAAAGCCTAAATCTGATAGTTCCAGCCGACAATGTGTAATTACTCCCCTATTCATAACGTTTACAAAGTCAACGCATGGGCGTCCACTATATATACCAGAGGAATGTGGTCTTCTGCCTCATTTCATGAGAACATTTTCCAGTGTGTGCATCTGAACTCATTTGTGATTTCACTATTTGGATATTTTCTGCTTGTGATTTCACTATTCGTATATTATTCTGGATTGTGATTTCACTATTTGGATATTTTCCTGACTTGTGATTTCACATATTTGGATATTTTTGTTGACTTTTGGACTCGGTTGCGATACTTTGTGTTCAGAAATGGCAGCTTCTGGAAAGTACGATCTGGAGCCAGTGCACGTGTTTTCTGATTTCTTTGTCGATTGCAATCTCACTCGTGGGCCAGTCCTGGGCCGAGGAATGACTGGAGAAGTTGTTCTAGCCACTATGACAAGTAATCCATCAGTACAGATTGCCGTGAAAGTGTTTTCATTGCTGACGCCAGATAGAGGGATTAGGAACAGAAGATTGTTTAATACAGAGGTCAAGGCATTGCATAGTCTGTCGCATCCTCATGTCATTAGACATCTGATATCAGCTCGATGTGATGAACACCTGGCCATTTCTACTGTCTACTGCCCTATTGGAAACTTGACCTCTAAACTTCAAACCATAACCCAAGATTTAAGCATCAAGTATTTCGTCCAGTTGGCGTGTGCTGTGCGATATCTCAATGAGAAAAAGGCAATTGTGCACAATGATATCAAACCTGATAATATTTTCATGGACGCTAACAACGACCCGGTTCTTGGGGACTTTGGTCTGTCGGTGGTTGGCTTTCCTCGAGGAATGTCCATGATTTCTTCTATAGGCACGGGTAGGCACATTTGGCTTCAGGGCTCCAGAAAAAGCCAGCCACAGACTCATGAATCCGTATAAGATAGATCCGTACTCACTGGGTGTGGTACTCTGGTGCATGGAGCTCAAGATCGCTGCCAATATCCGACAAGGTCCACGAATGTCTGGACATCGATCTGCTGATGTCTATTATTGCTCAACCTGTGCGTCGATGCCTGGAGCGCACTCTACACAGTGACCCTGAAGTGAGAGCATCAGCCGCGACATTGCTGAAGGAATTACACAGAGATGGAGTCTATAGCAGCCTCATTGACAGCCTGTAAGTATATATTCTGTATATTTGTATCGTTACATTAACTATTAAACTAATCAACAGTTGGTGCTTATTTTCAGTATATTTTAATCACCTATAGATACTACTAACATTAATTGCATTTCTAACTTTCTAATATGTTTTATTTGTCTACTAGAAATGACGTTAATTTAGATTAATACGTGCTACGTTAGTAAATGAATGAAACGTTAGTGATTATGTAACATTAACTGTGGTTAGTGAATAATAAAGAGTCTTAAACGTTGAGAAGATCGACTTCATTACACCGGATTTTATCCCGTATAGCTCGATCTCTTTCCGCAGAGCGCATGCTTCAGGCGTCGAACAAAGCAACAACTCCGTAGCTCCGGCGACGACCCCAAGGAGTCTAAAATTATTATGTTGTGAACCGAAAGACGTAGCCCGGAATTGAAACCACATCCTTTGTAGCAAGAGGCACACGTCTTGACCATTTAGCCACGGAAAGATCCGGTGATTAGGGAATGAGTAACATTAACATTAGTTAGCTTTAATTAAGCGTGTTTAAAAACAATTACATAAAATTTTTTCATATGACAATAATACACAGGTGTGTGAGTCATATAACGTAACTGTTTAATTATAGTATTAGCGTATTTGTGTCTGTTCAACATTCAAAATAAACTATAATTATACTTATATGCTATATATATTATCACACAAACAAGAGAATCATTCTGTGTATATTGTCATAGAGACAAAATTGGCAAATGCCCATGTATATGATACCGCAGAGACAAAGAAAATCAAATGCCATGTATATAATATCACAAGGACAAGAATATCAAAAGTCAATCAATATAATATATCACAGACAAGGAGATAAATTTGATGCGGCGAAAGTCGAT
Source organism: Cepaea nemoralis (assembly GCA_014155875.1). Taxonomy (NCBI): domain Eukaryota; kingdom Metazoa; phylum Mollusca; class Gastropoda; order Stylommatophora; family Helicidae; genus Cepaea; species Cepaea nemoralis. The sequence goes on along the minus strand of JACEFZ010013985.1, from coordinate 7,447 downwards.
TAAATAGCTCACGGCGCAAACTCAGTTCCAACAATGAGAAAACCAACCCTGACAGTAAAATATAGCCGGTGTAGAATACTTACTTGAAGCCCCACTGAGCATGTGTTCGAATCGTCACAGAGGCAGCCATTAAATACATAAACGGGCCTCACAGGTCGAACCATTCTAAATGGGTGCCCAGAAATCGTCTGGGAAGTAAAGTCGACATAGTCATTTAGCAAATATTCGCTGAGTGTTGATTGTACTACACAAACATGGGACTAGCACCATGTAGCCAATACATAGCCACACGTTATACATGACCACAAGTTATCATCAGTAATTGGGATTTGTTTAAACTACACGCGAGCAATAACTTTGAAATTAATAAAAGCTTCTAGTTAACGCAATAACTGACATGATGTTACTTATTCAGAAACCGTTGGCCCATTAGTCTGACTCATCATAATCAGCATGTGCCATGCCGATAAACGTGAGCGGTCATATTCCGCCATGTCACACGATCTCCAGAATCGTGGATCAGCTCTGTGTTCTTGTCTCCAACATACCACATGACCAAGCCATCCAGGTATTTACTTCTATGCCTTCACCTTATTCTTTTCCCCTCAACCTTGCCAGTTGTCACTAAGTTTTCCAATTCATTTCTTCTCATAACGTGTCCGAGTATTTTGCCTATCTACATCTTATTTCTCTATTCAGTCTACGGTTTCATTTGTTTCTTGTAGGACTTGGTCAGTGGTTTTTCTGTCTGCCCATGGTATTCTTTGCATTGTTTTTAGAAACTACATTTCCACTGTCATTAAGATATTTTTAGCTTGCCTGCTCATTGTCCACGCTTCACGCCCATACAAAAGTATAGGTTCTGTGTAGCACTTCAACTCTCTTTTTCTCATTGCAAATGACATCCTTGTATTGTTCAGTTTGCTTACCTGCCATCAGATGTTGTGACTGTTCAGAGATAATTTTACCGATTCACTTGTATAAGAATATTCCCATTTACTTGAAAATACATTGTCTGGCTCAAATTATTCCTACATATTCCTAGACAAGAAATGCTGCTATTTCAATGGTTAGATATGAATTATGTCCGTATATCCCATAGTTGTGGGTTCAGATTGATGACAGAACCCGCTAATGAAGATGTCTGTGTGGGGGTGTCTAGTTGGTCCTTAGTCGAATTACTCGCCTCCCTGTATAGAGACGCTGTTGACAGGGTTCGAATCCCGGTGGAGTAACTGTAGCTGTCAATTGTTATCTTGTCTAGTGTGTCCTCCACTATCTTCATTATTTCTGTTCGTGCAAGCTTAGGTTCTTGTAATATACTTTACCAAGTCAAGGACGAAAAGTCAACTTGTTAGTCCAACTTGCCGGTGTAAGGGTTGAAACCGCTACCTCGATAACTGCGCACCATTTACGAAAATGCGCCCCTATCCTTTCAGCTATGCTGATCTGGTCTCCCTTTCTATCTTACTTCGTGAGTGCCAAAAAATACACTTGAATCTATTGAAGAACTGTCGTTATGTCTTTCATGGTGTTCCCTTATTGAGATTTCTGTCTATGACAACTTATCCCTATCTGTATCGAATTCCAACGTTGGAACATCAATCATGGTCCAGGACATACTACCCGTCGTCCTCCTACTGACTGAGTGCGTGGCGCAACACTGTGAGCTGTGAGTTTCGTGTGAAGTCCTTTTGAATCTGCCCAAGTTTTTTTTTTTTTTTTGGAACGTGACTGCATGTTTGGAGCGATGGCAGGTGGCTATGTCTCAGAGTTGACCGGTTTTTGCCTTATGCAGAAATGCGTGGCTGCTGGGCTTGTTGTTGACTGCCTCTGCCGTCGGTGATGAACTGTATTGTCGTGGACTGTGTGTGTGAACATCTAGGAAACATCCAGATAGGAAAATGACTGCCGATTCCATCAGAGATGAATTGGGTGTTTCGTGGGGGACTGGTGTGTTGGCATTCTGGCGGCGCATTATGCACAGTTTATCTGTGCGGGCTGTTGTTTGTCGAGACTCCTGTCTCTTCTACTGACAATTATTCTCTGTTACTGATGTTCCTCCATCCATTGATGTCAGGTTATCCAGTAATCATTTTCATTGGTCCCCCCGCCTACCTTTATTCCCCTCCAATCTTCTCGTTGTAACCAGATACTCAAGCCGTTCTCTTCTCATGCTAGTAACCAAATCGCTGTGTTGGCTACATTCTTTCAGTCTATATTAACTTCTTTTTTTTCTATACGTGGTCGATGGTTTCATCATATTTCTATAAAACTACATAATCCCTCAATTGTCTGCTAATTGTCCATTATCTTACTTAGAACAGAATTACCGGCTCTGTGGCGAGTAGCTTGCGAACGCAATTCGTAATCCCGCATACAGCATGCGAAACAAAGCTGTGGGCGATTTGGCTGCAGACCACCGTGCGTTGGTTTTCATAAAACGGTATGGGTGCCGGTCGTTCAGAAAGCAATGGCAAACTAATGAACGTAAATGTGCCAAGAAATCGCAACAGCTACAATATGCTGGAGATGACGGCGTCGTCCTGTAAGGGATAATCAACTAACTAACAACATAATTAACTCATCATAGCTCTGTTAAGTTCTTATCTCTCGACAGCCGGTCTGTGTTATTTTGATAACTTTAAAAAAGCAAGAACTGCTAGTATTTACTGGTAAATCAAGCAAGGCCGTAATGTCGGTTCACGCCTTAGTGCAGTATCATGACCGCCGCACTGGACTGGTGCTAGCTGTGAGTTAACACTGGTGACATCTTCCGACACCATAACGGACCATTGGGTCCCATCGATTGACGGACGTCGGTCGCGGCGATTGGGCAGTCTTGAGCATAGCCTACGATGGGTAGCGTTGTGGTATTCTGTTGTGATAATTTGGTGTGTCCAGTGTGTGCCGCGTGGTTACACACCCGCTTCACACGCGTGATTCGGGACTGTTTCCGGATCCGGTCAGGGATATGCACTACTGACGAGCTCAAACGAGGGCGAAACTCGAGTATAGTGCTTCCATATTGACGTGGATAGGCCTTAGGTTCATACCAGAATGCGATCCGCGTTGCCAGTAGTGGGTTGTGCTCAATAATTAAATTTCAATTCCCGAAACAACCACATAGTCAATATATATATATATATATATATATATATATATATATATATATATATATATATATATATATATATATTCATTCATTCTTTCATTCAGTAGCATGTCATTTGCATAACCTCGCTCCCATAACAACTTTCTGGAAAACCTCTCGATCATAAGCAAGATGTCCCGCGTCCGACACACCCATCTGGAGATCATCCGCCACATCCTTAACCCATCTTCTCTTTGGCCTTAATCTTCCTCTCTTCCCATGCATATACCCCTCCATTATTGTTCTTTCTAAACTTTCGTGCCGTATCAAGTGACCAAAGTATTTTAATTTTCTTTGTTTTATCGTCTTTAATAGCCAACCTTCTTCAATATCCAATTCTTGAAGTATGGATGCATGTGTTCTTTTCTTTACCCAAGGTATTCGTAGAACTCGTCTATAACATGTATATTCTAAGGCATTTATGCGCTGTTCGGCTTGTTTAGTAAGTGTCCATGTCTCACAGGCGTATGTTGCAATGGGAATGATGCATGCTCTTAACAATCTAATTATTTTATTTCTGTCTGTCTGTTCTGTGTATCGGACGCGGGGAATCTTGCTTACGATCGAGAGGTTTTCCGGAAAATTGTTATTTAACTCTTTCGCTACCAAACAAAAATTGGGTCCTGACCAAACAGAAATTCATGGGAGAAAATTGGAAGTAGATGTGTGTTACAATAATGCTTTTAAAATGGTTAAAATGGTAGCAGATATATTGTAATATATATGAAATTAAAGAGGATTGCACAAGGAACATGACAGTGTTAATAATTAATTGATAGGTTATAAATATTATGACAATAATGAGAGGTTTAATAATAACAACTGAAATTAAAGAGGTAAAAATTATTTTAAAAATTGCACTTATAAGGTGTTTTCTATACCCCTCTACTGCTAATCAAGTTAAATTTACTGAATAATGAAACAAACACCACTTGTCTTCAACAGTATAAACAGTATTGCTCATTAAAATTACCCAAAAGGAAGTTTTGCTGCATATTCTGAACCATGTCTTTTTCACATAAAATGAAAAAGAAATAATGGCAGAAAACTCGAAGTAGGGGTGTGTCACAATAATGTTATGAAAAAGGTTAACATTTTAGCATAAATGTTGTATTATATATAAAAATAAAGAGGATTGCACAAAGAATATGTTGGTATTGGAATTATTGCTATAGGTTGTAAATATAATAAAATAATAATATAATTTGTAACATAATTTGACAAAAAGAGGTAAAAATTATGAAAACATTGCACTTATAAGATGTTTTCTATACTGCTCTACTGCGAATTATGTTTAATTTACTGAATAATCAAACAAACACCACTTGTCGCGGTTCTGCAAAAGGACATGCTACTGAATGAATAAATGTAGCTGCATTGTACTCTCTGTGAGGGCTGGTCTGGTTCGCAAGATCAGTCCCGCGTCTAGCGTTCGTTGTCTCGGATGGCTGTATGAGGTGCACCAAACTGGGATCCCCCTAGCCAACGCAAGTTAGAGAGGCAGGCGTTTCGAGAATGTAACCGCAGCGTGCCGCGACAAGAACAATATGTTCAACCGAATAATAATGATGGACCATCAATTTTGAAGATAGAAGTTCAGAATGTTATGAACCATATGAAAACTGGCAAGACCCCGGATCAGACAGCATCACAACAGAAATGATTAATGCTTTAGAAGAATATGGAATAGATAAAGCTACCATATTGCTGAATGCAATATATGATAATGGCGATATACTTCATGAATTATGTAATTCTGTATTTACTGCAATCCGGAAGAAATCACGAGCCATGGAATGCGATCAACATAGAACAATTAGTATAATGCCCACATCACGAAGATTCTGCTGAGAATTATCATGCACAGAGTTAGGAAGAAAATACAACCCGAAATAGGAGACGAACAATGTGGGTTTGTAGAAGGCAAGGGTACAGTAAATGCTGTGTATATACTGAGAACAGTAATTGAACGTTCTGTAGAAGTAAACACAGATCTACACGTTTGCATTATTGACTACACAAAGGATTTCGATAAAGTGAGACATGTCGACATGATAAGGATTCTTGAAGATCTACAAATTGATGGAAAAGAACTTAGACTTGTAAAACAATGTATTGGAAACAACCAGCTGCCATAATAATTGATAATGAAGTAGGTCAATATCAGCCTGTTAAGAGAGGTGTGAGACAGGGATGTATAATATCTCCAGATCTTTTTCCCCGTACAGTGGACATATTTTCAGAAATATTGAAGGGAATCAACGTTGAGGGACGATACATCAAAAGCATTAGATATGCAGATGATACAGTCTTGATTGCAGACAATGAACAAGACTTGCAACATTTAGTAGATGCGGTTGTTGCACACAGTGAACAACCAGAGTTAAATTTGAATTGTAGGAAGACACAGATTATGGTCTTCACTGGGAAGAAGGAAATACCACATTACAAGTAAACGGGCATATTCTTTAACACACGAATCGGTAAAGTTATCCCGGAACAGTCATACCATCTGATGGGAGATGCCTTGAAGAAATTAGAACAATTATTGCCATTGTGAAGGTAAGCTTTTGTAAAATGAAAAAAACACACTGACCAATAAAAAATATATAAATTGAAACGGGAAACAGAATGTTGAAGTGCTACATAGAACCTGTACTTTTGTGTGGATGTGAAGCGAGGACAATAAGCAGACAAGCTGAAAAACATCTGATGGTTGTGGAAATGTGGTTTCTGAGGAAAATGCAAAGAACATCATGGATAGACAGAAAAACCAATGAACAAGTCCTTCAAGAAACAAATGAAGGTTGTAAAGTGATTAAAGACATTAGACGTAGACAGAAAAATTTGTTGGGCATGTTATGAGAAGAAATGAATTGGAGAACTTGGTGATAACTGGCAAGATCGAAGGAAAGAGACCAAAGGGAAGACCGAGAAATAAATATCTGGATGGCTTGGCCACGTTGCATGATCCCCGATTAAGTTCATGGTTATTCCAAATATTTAAATTCATTGACTGGTAAAACAGTATCACTGCTCGTGCAATATCAGAACATGATTACTATACTGAGTGGGCAATGTATCAGTTTAGTTTAGTTTATTTTAGTCCATGGATCAACATCACGGCACACGGGTGTAACCGATAAGTGCTCGTTCTCCTCCTAACTCAAACCTGATTCTGGCGCAGCTCTGCTCAGTGCACGGACTCCGTAGCACCGGCGAGGATCCTGCAATATTTTGGGTAGATTTTTAACTCGAAATTTTGCCCGGACAGCGCCGTTAGGCAACTCTTTTTCGATTTCCAACTGCCCAGGGATTTTTACGTGCGCAACAATACACAAGGGCGTCCGATCTCACTACCCAGAGACCAGGTGAAAATTTATTACTAGAAGTCCACGTGAAATAAATCCCTGTCCTCACCGGGGCCTGAACCAGGGATCTCCAGCACTCGAGGCGGACACTATACCTCGAGACCACGCAGCCCCCCCTACCAATATACTGATACCATCAAGCCTGGAGCGCCGAGTGTTCAGTGAAAATATGGGTCTATATGGGGCAATATATCAGTTTATTATCCATTTAACTAGAACACTGTATAGAATAATAAGAAAGAGACAAACTTCTTTCTTTGATCATGTAATGAGAAGAGAGACATTGGGGAACATCATGACACCTGGAAAGATCGAGAGGAAGAGATGCAGAGGCAGACAAAGAGAAATGATGCTGGATGGATTGAGACGGTGGCATGGGGGAATATCATTAGCAGAGTTGATCCAGAAGAAAAAAGATCGAGATATATGGAGAGCCATGAACGCATGCGCCAGCTGGCAAGGCACTTGATAATGATTGATTATTTAATCACATTCCTTCCTGCCATGAGTTTACTTATGTTTTACACTTTACGTTGTAATAATATCCAATAATTTTGGTAACTCATTTCTGATGTTCTTTGTGCTAGCCCGTGGTGAAATGTTTAATTACACGAGGATCTGATACAACACATTTCAAGTGACTCCTACCAGTCATGATGTAACATTGTATTCCCAAACATGAGCTTGACCACATTCACTAAGAGGTTGCCTCTGCAGAGTGTTGGCTATGCACTCGCCTGCATGCCCAGTGGTATGGGTTTAAATCGCATGGGAGAAGAATCCAATTTTAAAAATTGTATCTGGGCTACGAGTCGACCCCGCCTAAAATGGGTATCACGTGATGCCATGGGCAGTAAGGTGTCCGGTGTGTTACTGACAGCATCAAGCCTGGAACGCCGATTGGTCAATGGAAATATGGGTC
>JACEFZ010013984.1:0-13298 GCA_014155875.1 Cepaea nemoralis | reverse complement strand
AAAAAGGGGAAGATGAATGTATGATGATGATGATATATTATGATGATGATGATGATGATGATGATACATGAAAACAGGAAAGGAAGGTAAGCCGGGAAATTGAAGCAATGGAGATATGATGGTGGGCCGAGAGTGAAAAGTAAGGATTGCCCAAGTGTATGTATGAATGAGTGAATGCCAATAAAGGGTTAGTTGGCGAATGTTAAAGACAATGATGTGTGTACCTAAGTATGATTGCTTGTATTAGTTGGCTGTGATCTCCAGCGCGTAGTCCTATATGTCGGATGAAGACATCCTGTTGTCCAACTTCAGTGTGATGTCATACAGGACCTGAGGTTTGCGTGAGTATCCGTTATCCCATGTCTGGCTTATTGGTATGCAGACTGGTAGTTCCTCGCCATGCAGGCAAACACTCTCCGACTTCGGAGGAAACCTAAGTATGATTGCGATAATAACAAAACTCATTTTCTGTGCTCCTGTATGTGTTCATGCAATAAAACACACGGCGCCCTGCTGGTACTAAATGAGTTAAATAAAAATCTCTTCCGTTCTATCCATCATGCAGGAATTGTGCAATACACGCTTTTGTTAAAGAAAAGACAGGTAAGCTACACTCAATAAGCACTATCATTGCGGGACAAACGCGTGTCTGTTCATAAATAAACACACAGGTATTGTTTGGTACCCGTAGAAGTAAAAGAGAGAAGTAGAGTCTAGAGGACGTACAAGAACACATACAATTTCGCAGGTATAACACGGAACACAGCAAGGACAACGTAAAGACCGAAACTCACACGGCAGGGGAAAAACGCCTGGAGTCATGACCCGGGCGGGCCGCCGCAGGAGAGTGTCAAGAAGATAAAAGGGTCGAAACATTCGACGCCCCGGAGTGCCTTGCAGGGGAACCTACCTTGGAGGAATTGGAGGAGTACGTAGAAGAAGAAAAGAAACGGGCAAGGCAAGAGGAACTCAGGCACGAGGAATACATGAGGAGACATGAAGCAAAAGGAAAGAAGGTGAAGAAACTCAAGGGGAAACCCATAGAATACCCGGAGATAATCTCTGACTATGACACCGGCATTGAGTACTATATGGAGGACGGAGAGATCGTCCCATGGCTTACCACAGAGGAAGCAATCGAAAGACAGCAAGAACTTAAACGCGAAAGTGAAAACAAGCGCAAGGAGGTAAATAACATCGAAAAGCTTCTACCGGCAATACACAGAACAAGAGGCAAAAATACCAAATAAAAAGTCCTTATAAGGACTACAACCAGCCAAGCCAGGAGCCTGCAACAACAAAGAAAACCACAAGAGGAAACATGCGCAAAGGACAGCCGCCGACCGACCCCCCCCCCCCCCCCCCCCCCCCCCCCCCCCCCCCCCCCTTGCTGACGTCACAGACACAAACGCTACATAACCAGTCCGAGATAGGAACTTACTCGTAAGAGCGCACAAGACAAGAATTAGGGTGAATGAACCCACGAAAACCACGGACCTCAACAATAACCACAGCTGAAAGACGCAGGTTGAATGAGGCCGAATTTGGAATTTTTGTTTTGAAAGTGGAATTGGAATTGGAATCGAAACATTCGGAGAAAGGAAACACCTTCTGACGATCAGAATTACCCCTGCCGTGCTCGCTCCGTGCCGGAGTTTTTATCACATAACAATTAACTGCTATAGTTAACGACTAGGATTCAAACCTGTCACTTCCAAATGACGCGTTAGGAACAAGTGTACTTCGACGTATGACCAACTTGATACCCCTACAACAGATGTCTTCATTAGCCAGGTCTATCATCCACATGAACCCACAACTATGGAATATGGACAGAAATCGTATCTAACCATTGAAATAGCACCATAGGTCTCGGAATTTTATATTAAACCAGCATAGGTCAAATAACAACAGCGAATTCCAACTACAATTAAGTAAAGACAATAGTTTTTTTTTTCTGTTGACAACAATGACTTTGCAAGGACCGCATTTGAAAAAAAAAAAAAAAAAACAGTCACGTAGATATAATCTATAGAACATTTGAATTACAAATAGTGAGGGATACAACCCTTCGTATATTTATTGCCAATCAAAAAAAAAAAAAAAAAGATTAGGGTCGTAAATTACAAGTACTCTCTGAAATCAGACTGGGTTCGTCTGATGGCGAGTGACACTGGTAAAAGGGAAAGCTAAACCACAAGCAAAAATTAGTCCAGTGCACTAGAAGTGGTAGCACGTCTATGGATAACGCTTGAGTTCAAAGCGAGCGGATCCAACATTGCGATTCTCGTGCTAATCTCTGTCCGGCATGTTCCATCAGATGTTATGTTCTAATCTCTGTACGGCATGTTCCATCAGATGTTATGTTCTAATCTCTGTACGGCATGTTCCATCAGATGTTATGTTCTAATCTCTGTCCGGCATGTTCCATCAGATGTTATGTTCTAATCTCTGTACGGCATGTTCCATCAGATGTTATGTTCTAATCTCTGTACGGCATGTTCCATCAGATGTTATGTTCTAATCACTGTACGGCATGTTCCATCAGATGTTATGTTCTAATCTCTGTCCGGCATGTTCCATCAGATGTTATGTTCTAATCTCTGTACGGCATGTTCCATCAGATGTTATGTTCTAATCTCTGTACGGCATGTTCCATCAGATGTTATGTTCTAATCACTGTACGGCATGTTCCATCAGATGTTATGTTCTAATCTCTGTCCGGCATGTTCCATCAGATGTTATGTTCTAATCTCTGTACGGCATGTTCCATCAGATGTTATGTTCTAATCTCTGTACGGCATGTTCCATCAGATGTTATGTGCTAATCTCTGTACGGCATGTTCCATCAGATGTTATGTTCTAATCTCTGTATGGCATGTTCCATCAGATGTTATGTTCTAATCTCTGTACGGCATGTTCCATCAGATGTTATGTTCTAATCTCTGTCCGGCATTTTCCATCAGATGTTATGTTCTAATCTCTGTACGGCATGTTCCATCAGATGTTATGTTCTAATCTCTGTACGGCATGTTCCATCAGATGTTATGTTCTAATCTCTGTACGGCATGTTCCATCAGATGTTATGTTCTAATCTCTGTACGGCATGTTCCATCAGATGTTATGTTCTAATCACTGTCCGGCATGTTCCATCAGATGTTATGTTCTAATCTCTGTACGGCATGTTCCATCAGATGTTATGTTCTAATCTCTGTACTGGCATGTTCCATCAGATGTTATGTTCTAATCTCTGTACGGCATGTTCCATCAGATGTTATGTTCTAATCTCTGTCCGCATGTTCCATCAGATGTTATGTTCTAATCTCTGTACGGCATGTTCCATCAGATGTTATGTTCTAATCTCTGTACGGCATGTTCCATCAGATGTTATGTTCTAATCACTGATGCATGTTCCATCAGATGTTATGTTCTAATCTCTGTCGGCATGTTCCATCAGATGTTATGTTCTAATCTCTGTACGGCATGTTCCATCAGATGTTATGTTCTAATCTCTGTACGGCATGTTCCATCAGATGTTATGTTCTAATCACTGTCCGGCATGTTCCATCAGATGTTATGTTCTAATCTCTGTACGGCATGTTCCATCAGATGTTATGTTCTAATCACTGTATGGCATGTTCCATCAGATGTTATGTTCTAATCTCTGTACGGCATGTTCCATCAGATGTTATGTGCTAATCTCTGTCCGGCATGTTCCATCAGATGTTATGTTCTAATCACTATACGGAATGTTCCATCAGATGTTATGTTCTAATCTCTGAACGGCATGTTCCATCAGATGTTATGTTCTAATCTCTGTCCGGCATGTTCCATCAGATGTTATGTTCTAATCTCTGTCTGGCATGTTCCATCAGATGTTATGTTCTAATCTCTGTCCGGAATGTTCCATCAGATGTTATGTTCTAATCTCTGTCTGGCATGTTCCATCAGATGTTATGTTCTAATCTCTGTCCGGCATGTTCCATCAGATGTTATGTTCTAATCTCTGTCCGGCATGTTCCATCAGATGTTATGTTCTAATCTCTGTCCGGCATGTTCCATCAGATGTTATGTTCTAATCTCTGCCGGCATGTTCCATCAGATGTTATGTTCTAATCTCTGTCCGGCATGTTCCATCAGATGTTATGTTCTAATCTCTGTCCGGCATGTTCCATCAGATGTTATGTTCTAATCTCTGTACAGAATGTTCCATCACATGTTATGTTCTAGTCTCTGTACGGCACATTCCATCATATGTTATGTTCTAGTCTCTGTACGGCACATTCCATCAGATGTTATGTTCTAGTCTCTGTACGGCACATTCCATCAGATGTTATGTTCTAATCTCTGTACGGCACATTCCATCACATGTTATGTTCTAGTCTCTGTACGGCACATTCCATCAGATGTTATGTTCTAGTCTCTGTACGGCACATTCCATCAGATGTTATGTTCTAGTCTCTGTACGGCACATTCCATCAGATGTTATGTTCTAGTCTCTGTACGGCACATTCCATCACATGTTATGTTCTAGTCTCTGTACGGCACATTCCATCACATGTTATGTTCTAGTCTCTGTACGGCACATTCCATCAGATGTTATGTTCTAGTCTCTGTACGGCACATTCCATCACATGTTATGTTCTAGTCTCTGTACGGCACATTCCATCAGATGTTATGTTCTAGTCTCTGTACGGCACATTCCATCACATGTTATGTTCTAGTCTCTGTACGGCACATTCCATCAGATGTTATGTTCTAGTCTCTGTACGGCACATTCCATCACATGTTATGTTCTAGTCTCTGTACGGCACATTCCATCACATGTTATGTTCTAGTCTCTGTACGGCACATTCCATCAGATGTTATGTTCTAGTCTCTGTACGGCACATTCCATCAGATGTTATGTTCTAATCTCTGTACGGCAGATTCCATCACATGTTATGTTCTAGTCTCTGTACGGCACATTCCATCAGATGTTATGTTCTAGTCTCTGTACGGCACATTCCATCAGATGTTATGTTCTAGTCTCTGTACGGCACATTCCATCACATGTTATGTTCTAATCTCTGTACGGCATTATTTCATCAGATGTTATGTTCTAATCTCTAAAGGGCATATTCCATCAGATGTTATGTTCTAATCTCTGTACGGCAGATTCCATCACATGTTATGTTCTAGTCTCTGTATGGCACATTCCATCAGATGTTATGTTCTAGTCTCTGTACGGCACATTCCATCACATGTTATGTTCTAGTCTCTGTACGGCACATTCCATCACATGTTATGTTCTAATCTCTGTACGGCATTATTTCATCAGATGTTATGACCATTTCAAAATGATTGTACCAATTCATCTAGTTAAGAATGTTCTCATTTACTTAGATGTTACATTGTGGTACTTCACGTGGTAGTCAGTGTAAAATTACCGTGGTAGACAATTCAAATTGCCGTGTGAATATATATATATATATATATATATATATATATATATATATATATATATATATATATATATATATATATATATATATATATATATATATATATACTAGCTGACCCGGCCCGGCTTCGCCCAGACTCTGGTGGGGAGCATCTCATTTAATTCATATAAGTAGTCATATAAGTTCTCGTTCCCGTTACCGACTATCTGTCTGTCTGTCTGTCTGTCTGTCTGTCTGTCTGTCTGTCTGTCTGTCTGTCTGTCTGTCTGTCTGACCCGGCCCGTCTTCGCCCAGACCCTGATGGGGAGCATCTCATTTAATTCATATAAGTAGTCATATAAGTTCCCGTTCCGACTATCTATCTGTCTGTCTGTCTGACCCGGCCCGGCATCGCCCAACTCCTGGTGGGGAGCATCTCATTTAATTCATATAAGTAGTCATATAAGTTCCCGTTCCCGACTGTCTGTCTGTCTGTCTGTCTGTCTGTCTATCTATCTATCTGTCTGTCTGACCCGGCCCAGCCCATGGTGGAGAGCATCTCATTTAAATTATATAAGTAGTCATATAAGATCCCGTTCCCGACTATCTGTCTGACTGTCTGTCTGTCTTGGGTAAATGTAGGAGGGAGGAGGAAGAGGGAGGTGGAGGAGGGAAGAGGAGTGAGGAGGAGGGAGGATACAGGAGGAGTAGGGAGGAATAGGAGGGAGGAGGAGGGATTAGGAGGATAAGGGAGGAGTAGGGTGGAGGAGGAGGCGAGGAGGAGGGAGGAGGAAGAGGGAGGAGGAGGGAGAAGGAGGGAGGAGGAGAACGCAGGAGGAGAAGGGAGCAGGAGGAGGAGGTAGAAGGAGGAGGAGGGAGGAGGTGGAGAGAGTAGGAGGAGGGAGGAGGCGGAGGAGAAGGAGAGGGAGGAGGAGAGGGAGAAGGAAGAGGGAGGAGGAAGAGGGAGAAGGAGGAGGGAGAAGGAGGAGAAGGAAGGGGAGGAGGAGAAGGGAAGAGGAGGAGGGGAGGAGGAGTAGGGAGGAGGAGGAATGTGAAGGGAGGAGGAGGGAGGAGGTAGAGGGAGTAGGAGGAGGAAAGAGGCGGAGAGAGGAGGAGGGAGGAGGAGGAAGAGGGAGGAGGAATGTGAAGGGAGGAGGGGGGAGGAGGTAGAGGGAGGAGGAGGGAGGAGGAGGAGGTAGAGGGAGGAGGAGGGAGGAGGAGGAGGGAGGAGGCGGAGAGGGAGGAGGAGGAAGGAGGAGGGGGAGGAGGGAGGAGGAGGGAGGAAGGAGGAGGAGGAGGGAGGAGGAGTGATGAGGAGGAGGGAGGAGGAGGGAGGAGGAGCGAGGAGGAGGGAGGAGGAGGGATGAGGAGGAGTGAGGAGGATGAAGAGGGAGGAGGAGGAATGTGAAGGAGGAGGAGGAGGAGTAGAGGAGGAGGAGGAGGGTAGGAGGGAGGAGGAGGAGAGGGAGGAGGAGGAGGAGGAGGAGTGAGGAGGAGGAGAGGGAGGAGGAGGAAGGAGGAGGGGGAGGAGGGAGGAAGGAGGAGGAGGGAGGAAGAAGGAGGAGGAGGGAGAAGGAGGGATGAGGAGGAGGAGGGAGGAGGAGGAAGAGGGAGGAGGAGGAATGTGAAGGGAGGAGGAGGTAGAGGGAGGAGGAGGAGGGAGGAGGAGAAGGGAGGAGGAGGGATGAGGAGGGAGGAGGAGGAAGAGGGAAGAGGAGGAATGTGAAGGGAGGAGGAGGGAGGAGGTAGAGGGAGGAGGAGGAGTGAGGAGGAGGAGAGGGAGGAGGAGGAAGGAGGAGGGGGAGGATGGAGGAGGAGGAGGAGGAAGAAGGAGGAGGAGGGAGAAGGAGGATAGGGAGGAGGGGGAGGGAAGAGGAAGAGGGTAGGAGGAAGAGTGGAGAGGAGGAGGGAGGAGGTAGAGGGAGGAGGAGGAGGAGGGATAAAGGGGAGGGGGAGGAGGAGAGAGGAGGAGGAGGGAGGAGGTAGGAGGAGGAGGAAGAGGGAGGAGGAGGGAGGAGGAGGAGAAGGAGGAAGAAGGAGGAGGAAGAAGGAGGAGGATGGAGGAGGGAGAGGAGGAAGAGGGAGGAGGAGGAAGAGGAGGAAGAGGAGGGAGGAGGAGGAAGAGGGAGGAGGAGGATGGAGGAGGGAGAGGGAGGAGGGGAAGAGGAAGAGGGTAGGAGGAGGAGGAGGGAGAGGAGGAGAAGAAGGGAGAAGGAGGGATGAGGAGAAGGAGGAGGAGGGAGGAGGAGGGAGAGGAGGAGGGAGGAGGCAGAGGGAGAAGAAGGAAGGAGGAGGAGTAAGGAGGGAGAGGAAGGAGGGAGAATGAGGAGGGGAGGAAGGAAAGGGAGGTGGAAGAGGAGGAGGAGGGAGGAGGAAAGAGGTAGGGGGAGGAGGAGGTAGAGGGAGGAGGTAGAGGGAAGGAAGGAGGAGGAAGAAGGGAGGAGGAAGAGGAGGAGGAAGGGGAGGAGGAGGAGTGGAGGGAGGAGGTAGGAGGAGGAAGAGGGAAGAGGGAGAAGAAGGAGAAGGAGGAGGGAGGATGATGAGGGAGAAGGAGGCAGGAGGAGGAGGGAAGCAGGAGGAGGAGGGATGAGGAGGGATAGGGAGGAGGAGGGAAGATGAGGGAGGAGGCGGAGGGAGTAGGAGGGAGGAGGATGGAGGAGGAGGGGAGAGGAAGAGTGAGAAGGAAGAGGGAGAAGGAGGAGGGAGGAGGGAGAGGGATGAGAGGGAGGAGGAAGAGGAGAAGGGTGGAGGGAGGAGGTAGAGGGAGGAGAAGAGAGGGGGAGAGAGTTCACCATTCCGAATTCATACTCGTCTAGTTCTTCCCTTCTACACGACTGTAGATAACTTCCTTACACATAAAAAGATGAATTGTTATTGATATTGCCGTGGCATGGAGGAATATCAGCAGCAGAGTTGATTAAAAAAAACAAAGACTGAGATCTACAGAGAGCCATGAACGCCTACGCCAGCCGGCACGGCACTTGATGATGATGATTGCCGTGTGACGATTCTGTGTAGTCACGTCATTTTCTTCCCTTTCCCTAGCGTTTTGGTTCGGGGATTCTTTCATCATCATCATCATATATTTACGTACGTATTTTGGGAGGGGGAGGAGGGAGGAGGAGGAATGTGAAGGGAGGAGGAGGGAGGAGGTAGAGGGAGGAGGAGGAGGGAGGAGGAGTAGTGAGGAGGAGGAGAGGGAGGAGGAGTGAGGAGGAGGAAGGAGGAGGGGGAGGAGGGAGGAGGAGGAGGGAGGAAGAAGGAGGAGGAGGGAGAAGGAGGATGAGGAGGATGAGGGAGGAGGAGGAAGAGGGAGGAGGAGGGAGGAGGAGGGAGGAGGAGGAAGAAGGAGGAGGAAGAAGGAGGAGGAAGAAGGAGGAGGATGGAGGAGGGAGAGGGAGGAAGAGGGAGGAGGAGGAAGGAGGAGGAAGAGGAAGGAGGAGGAAGAGGGAGGAGGAGGAAGAGGGAGGACGAGAATGGAGGAGGGAGAGGGAGGAGGGGAAGAGGAAGAGGGTAGGAGGAGGAGGAGGGAGAGGAGGAGAAGAAGGAGAAGGAGGGATGAGGAGAAGGAGGAGGAGGGAGGAGGGAGAGGAAGGAGGGAGAATGAGGAGGGGAGGAAGGAAAGGGAGGTGGAAGAGGAGGAGGAGGGAGGAGGAAAGAGGTAGGGGGAGGAGGAGGTAGAGGGAGGAGGAGGAGGAAGGAAAGGGAGGAGGAAGAGGAGGAGAAGGGAGGAGGAGGGTGGAGGGAGGAGGAGGAGGGAGGAGGTAGGAGGAGGAAGAGGGAAGAGGGAGAAGAAGGGAGAAGGAGGAGGGAGGATGATGAGGGAGAAGGAGGCAGGAGGAGGAGGAGGGAGGCAGGATGAGGAGGGAGAGGGAGGAGGAGGGAAGATGAGGGAGGAGGGGGGAGGAGGCGGAGGGAGTAGGAGGGAGGAGGATGGAGGAGGAGGGGAAAGGAAGAGGAGAAGGAAGAGGGAGAAGGAGGAGGGAGGAGGGAGAGGGATGAGAGGGAGGAGGAAGAGGAGAAGGGTGGAGGGAGGAGGTAGAGGGAGGAGAAGAGAGGGGGAGAGAGTTCGCCATTCCGAATTCATACTCGTCTAGTTTCTTCCCTTCTACACGACTGTAGATAACTTCCTTACACATAAAAAGATGAATTGTTATTGATATTGCCGTGGCATGGAGGAATATCAGCAGCAGAGTTTGATTAAAAAAAACAAAGACTGAGATCTACGGAGAGCCATGAACGCCTACGCCAGCCGGCACGGCACTTGATGATGATGATTGCCGTGTGACGATTCTGTGTAGTCACGTCATTTTCTTCCCTTTCCCTAGCGTTTTGGTTCGGGGATTCTTTCATCATCATCATCATATATTTACGTACGTATTTTGGGAGGGGGAAGAGGGAGGAGGAGGAGGGAGGAGGAGTAGTGAGGAGGAGGAGAGGGAGGAGGAGTGAGGAGGAGGAGATGGAGGAGGAGGAAGGAGGAGGGGAGGAGGGAGGAGGAGGAGGGAGGAAGAAGGAGGAGGAGGGAGCAGGAGGGATGAGGAGGATGAGGGAGGAAGAGGGAGGAGGAGGAATGTGAAGGGAGGAGGAGGGATAGGGAGGAGTGGGAGGGGAAGAGGAAGAGGGTAAGAGGAAGAGGGAGAGGAGGAGGGAGGAGGTAGAGGGAGGAGGAGGGGGGAAAAGGGAGGAGGGAGGAGGACGAGAGGAGGAGGAGGAGGAGGTAGGAGGAGGAGGAAGAGGGAGGAGGAGGGAGGAGAAGGAAGGAGGAGGAAGAAGGAGGAGGAAGAGGGAGGAGGATGGAGGAGGGAGAGGGATGAAGAGGGAGGAGGAGGAGGAGGAAGAGGGAGGAGGAGGAAGAGGGAGGAGGAGGATGGAGGAGGGAGAGGGAGGAGGGGAGAGGAAGAGGGTAGTAGGAGGAGGAGATGAGAGGAGGAGAAGAAGGGAGAAGGAGGGAGGAGGAGAAGGAGGAGGAGGAGGGAGGAGGGGAGAGGAGGAGGGAGGAGGCAGAGGGAGAAGAAGGAAGGAGGAGGAGGAAGGAGGGAGAGGAAGGAGGGAGAATGAGGAGGGTAGGAAGGAAAGGGAGGTGGAAGAGGAGGAGGACGGAGGAGGAAAGAGGTAGGGGGAGGAGGAGGTAGAGGGAGGAGGAGGAAGGAAAGGGAGAAGGAAGAGGAGGAGAAGGGAGGAGGAGGGTGGAAGGAGGAGGTAGGAGGTAGAGGTTAGGAGGAGGAAGAGGGAAGAGGGAGAAGAAGGGAGAAGGAGGAGGAGGATGATGAGGGAGAAGGAGGCAGGAGGAGGAGGAGGGAGGCAGGAGGAGGAGGAGGGATGAGGAGGGAGAGGGAGGAGGAGGGAAGATGAGGGAGGAGGGGGGAGGAGGCGGAGGGAGTAGGAGGGAGGAGGATGGAGGAGGAGGGGAGAGGAAGAGGGAGAAGGAGGAGGGAGGAGGGAGAGGGATGAGAGGGAGGAGGAAGAGGAGAAGGGTGGAGGGAGGAGGTAGAGGGAGGAGACGAGAGGGGGAGAGAGTTCGCCATTCCGAATTCATACTCGTCTAGTTCTTCCCTTCTACACGACTGTAGATAACTTCCTTACACATAAAAAGATGAATTGTTATTGATATTGCCGTGGCATGGAGGAATATCAGCAGCAGAGTTGATTAAAAAAAACAAAGAAGACTGAGATCTACGGAGAGCCATGAACGCCTACGCCAGCCGGCACGGCACTTGATGATGATGATTGCCGTGTGACGATTCTGTGTAGTCACGTCATTTTCTTCCCTTTCCCTAGCGTTTTGGTTCGGGGATTCTTTCATCATCATCATCATATATTTACGTACGTATTTTGGGAGGGGGAGGAGGGAGGAGGAGGAAGAAGAAAAAAAAAACTATGACAGTTGACAGCTCTGGAATGAAAGGAAGGCGTTGTAGAAAATTTCATCTCAATCGGATGGGCCGTGTCGCGAACAAATAAAGGACATACATATTTACATACATACATATATACATACACACATATTTACATACATACACTTTGTTTTATAAATATAGAATAGATATCTTTTTCTTCTTCAGCGTTCCGAGCCATTGATATATATATATATATATATATATATATATATTATATATATATATATATATATATATATATATATATATATGTGTGTGTGTGTGTGTGTGTGTGTGTGTGTGTGTGTGTGTGTGTGAATATGTCTGGCTTATTTCAGCTTCAAGGATTTATTGTATCGCTTTAGTATATGTTGTGTGATTTCTGCAGTATGTACCTGGCGTGATGCAGCGAATAAATCGCGCAATCTATTGATTGTATCTTTGTTCCTCAAATTCACTGCGGGAAAACATTGTTTTATATTTCTTTCTTCTTTCTTTTGTTGTCTTATAATTTAACGTATTTTATTAACTACATAAGTGGCTAGCATGCAGCCCCGTCTTACAAACCAAACCTCAAACCAGTTCGATGTTTAACGGCTAATCTGACAGCTGTTTATTGTCAACCATAGCCGTATGAACTTTTAAATCCACTTGATTTTCAAACTACCATAACAAATCATAACATCTACCCTTTCCTGCATAAGTATTTCACCCCCGCCCAATGACCCCCCAAAAACCCGACACAGACGCTGTTTTACCTAAGTAAATGCACACCACCCAACCACTCTTCCCCTCCCCCCTGACGTCAATTCACTATTCTACGCACGATAGTAAACCCCTCCCATCTCACATATCGTCAACTCCCCCATTTAAATACTACAAAACCAACAAACCACACACACAAATTCCCCTGCCCCTCCAACCACCCTCTTCACCGCCACAACCCTCACAGCCATACCGGGACACCCTTCCTCCCCCGCCATGCGTCAACCTCGCGTCCCCTCCCGTCTGGGGAAAAGAATCGTAGAGTTACCTGCTCATTCGCTCTCGTTTGTCAGCCAAGCAGCCACATTTGAAATCTCCCAATTTTTGCCAGCGGATATTTTCTTTCTCCAAAGGTAACACCCTGAAGAATTACTTTAAACAAGTGGAAGTTCTTTAACAACAATTTATTTTGCACCGGATACTTTGCTGTAATCAGAATCTTTAACTTCTTCACGTTTTGAATTGTGCGCAAAAGGATCTTACAGAATTGTGACAGGAAGTCAGGAAATATAGGAATATACTCAATATATACGCTGTAAACAGGCGACCGACGATTGTAAATAAATGTATGCTTATTGATTGCTTTCGTAGGAATTAGTATGTAAGAAGTAGGAATAACAAATACGTACCGCAGTAGATTGCTGTAATAGATCACCACTGTTAATAACATGTATTGATGTGCGCTCATAGAAAAAGGAAAGAAATGTACATAAGTATAATATTTATTAATAATATATTATTGTTAGTTATTAATCAAAGAG
Organism: Cepaea nemoralis; assembly: GCA_014155875.1. Taxonomy (NCBI): domain Eukaryota; kingdom Metazoa; phylum Mollusca; class Gastropoda; order Stylommatophora; family Helicidae; genus Cepaea; species Cepaea nemoralis. Next base: position 470 of record JACEFZ010013984.1, on the reverse strand, counting down.
CAAAGAGTTCTATTTAAATAACAACGCAATGTATAATAATACTTAATAGATAACAGAAGTATAATAGATAACAACAAATTGAAATATAGTATACTAATTACTATATGTAAAAATATGCCAGTTTTGCGGGACAGTCCTGATCTTTTATGGAAACAACTTTAAAAAGTTACTGCCCCAAAATGCTTTTGGGGCGCTATTTTGTCCCGGTGTTTGCTTGTCAAATGAGAAATTGTGTTAACTCAAACTGTTTCTAGATTTTCATTTGGTAAATAAAACTTTAACTTCTGACAGAGCAGAATTTGTGCCCCGCGCTTTCTGAAAATGAAATATCTTTTTGAAAAATATCAATAAGTCATATCATTTAATGTCGAAAGAGAGTACTGACATGTAGTAGAAGATGTTTTTTTTAATGCAGGACATCAGGAAGCAAATTTAAAAAAAAAAGCTTAAGGAGAAAAGTTAAAAAGGGG
>JACEFZ010013983.1:0-13133 GCA_014155875.1 Cepaea nemoralis | reverse complement strand
ATCCCTTTGTCATACCCTAGACAGATACAGTAGATGAAAGTTATTCAGACAGTAGAAAGATGCAGTAGACGTGGACAGTTATTCCGTTAGACAGATGCAGTAGACACGGAAATTTATTCAGAAAGTAGACACGTGCTGTAGGTTATGGTCTCCAGCTTCACGACGGTAGGCAAATGATCTCTTTATTTGAGGAGATGTAAACAATCTTCTTCTTCTTTGCGTTCATCCGGAGTGTTTTTTTTTCCAGATGTGATTGCGGTGTGTCTGAAAAGGCACTCTTGGGCCGAAACCCTTAGGCCAACACATCCAACTTTTAGCGTGCATTTTTGACAGGTTAGCATTCCTGGGAGACTCACTTTTGTGGTGCCGTCCACATCCCAGCTGGTCAAGTTGGAACGGTCGAATACTTCACGATCAGCCCTCAAGGGAAGGCAGGGACTGTCCATGGCCTTTTCCGCCATCCAGGGTGGCTTCCATAATTGCAGAGCCGAACACATATCGCCCTGGTGCTGGGCTCACCGAGGGAATCGTCACGCCCTGCTCTTGGCTGCTTTAATTCCTCACTTCAACATGTTGGGCATTTCGTTTGCCTACGGGCCGTTCCCGCACAAACCAGACCGGTCTGCAAACGGTATCCACTCGAGTTTTCGATTCGGACATGTGCTTGTCGCTGTGCCCGGGGACAATATAGTCAGAGCTGTTCCGGGCTCGACGGACATTCGGAAAACTAGCTAGTCAGATCTATTCCAGACACGAGGGACATTCGGAAAACTAGGTAGTCAGAGCTGTTCCTAGCACAAGGGACAATCCGAAATCGGAAACTAGCTAGTCAGAGCTTTTCCGAACGTTAAGGACATTCGGAAGACTAGTTAGCCAGAGCTTTTCCGACCACGAAAGACATTTCACTCGGACGTAATTGCGTAGTGCCAGTTTTTATTTGCCATCCTTAGGCCGGCACAGACGACTTCTGCGGGCATTTTAATGAGGTTAGCCTTCCTCGGGTTTCGAGGTACGTTAGACTCTTATTGTTGTGGTGCTGCCCACATCTCAGCTCGTCAAGGTAGAACAGTCAGAGATATTGCGGTCAACCCTCAAGGGAAGGCAGGGGCAGATAATGGGCATTTCATGCTATCCAAGGAGGCTTCCATAAATTGCAGAGCCGGCACATAGTGCTCTGAGACTGGGTTCACATGAGGAGTCGCCACTTCCTGCTCATGGCTGCTTTAATTCCTCACTTCCATGTATTGGGCATTTCGTCGTGCCACAGGTCGCTTCCCACACAGACAGACCAGGGACGGACAGTATACGGGCGACATCCACTCATAAAGCTTTCGTTTCGGACTTCCAGGTTATGGGCACGCTAGCCAAGCGTTCCATTCCGTGTTTTTGAGACGCTTTTCCACCTTTGACTACACTCACCCCATGTGTGTAGACGCTGCTTTTCATCGGAACCACTTCGTACGACTGAACCGCTTTTCCTCCTTAAGTATTGCTCACGAGGTAGGCTACACGTGCTGCCGGCTCAGCACACTACCTCCATGCATCTGATTTCGAGTGACGGCCAGGACCTCTTATCCGGGGATCACTCATATCCCCCAGATGAGAGCCTTCGAACAGGTATCTGAACTAAGCATGTAGCGTGCTCAGTATCTCACCTCCATTTTTTGTAGTAGTTGAGTATCTGCCAGGCTCTTACATCCGAAGGTTTATAGCTTAGAGGCGTTCAGCCATATCCCTCAGCTGAGAGCCTTCGAGTATGTGTCCGGACCAAGAATTTCTGCCTTCGTGCGCCTGATTTGAACTTTTGACTGCTATCCTCAGTCTACCTGCAGAGCAGCAGGTTGTGTCTCTCTAGGTCTGGCCCCTAACCCAAGTGCTGTCCGACACATAGTTGTGCTTCCGTCGCCATAGCTCTTCGGGTCATTGGGACATCCCCCCCCCCCACCCCCTCATCCCCACCCATCCACCGCGGCAAGGTGGAGACACATCGGGGGGGGGGGGGGGGATGTAAACAATTTAAAATAACACAACGTAATGCAGCTTTACATAACAGAGTTACGACACGTAAGGACGTTGCGGCGACTAGCCTTCATCAGCAAACAAATACATACACAAAACACAACATATAGTCAACACAACATATAGTCAACACAACATATAGTCAACACAACATATAGTCACGCAGAAGACCCCCCGGTCACTACATTAAGGCGTAACGACGGGATGAGAAGAGTAAAAAGATGAAAAAATGAAAGTTATGAAGAGAAAATAAAAAGTTGAAAAAAAATGTTCCTACTTACCTCAGAAGCCCAAGCTGTGGTTTGCCACCGTTATCTTCTTTTATACACAGCGGAGGGAGTGGGGTGTGGAGTGATATCAGGGTGGTGGGTGTAAAGGTTAAGTGAGAATCCCAGATACTCGAGTGGAAGTGGTGCATTAAAAAAAGGGGGTGGGGGGGGGGGGCAGATGCAGGAAGGTAGGTCGGGAAACTAGAAGCAATGGAAATGTGATGGTAGTCTGAGGATGGAAACTGAGGAGTCCCAGTGGATGTACTTACAAAGCATGAGTGGGTGCCAGTGAATGGGCTGGCCCCAGTGGATGAATATTAAAGAGCAATGAAGTGTGCACCCAAGTATGATGGTTATTCTAACAGAACTAACATTACGTACTCCTTTATGTTGTTAGATAGCTCTCTTAAAAAACAAGGAAAGACCAACGCGTAACACTCTGAGTGAGCTGAAGCAAGCGAAGAAGGATGTACAAAAGGCTGCCAGGCAGTGTGCGAATGAATATTGGATCAAGTTATGTGAGTCCATTCAAATCGCAAGTGATAATGGAAACATCAGAAGCATGTATGAAGGGATAAAGAAAGCCTGTGGTCCAATGATCAAAAGAAGTGCACCGCTGAAAACCTTGACTGGAGAAATCATCACTGATAAGAAACAGCAGATGGATAGATGGGTCGAGCACTATTTAGAGCTTTACTCAAGTGAGACCAAGCTAGCGGATGATGCCCTCAACGCCATAGAGGCCCTGCCAACTCTTGACCACCTGGACACACTTCCCACTATAACAGAAGTTAAGTGTGCTATAAATGAGCTTGCATCTGGCAAGGCTCCAGGTAAGGATGGGATTCCAATAGAGGTAATCAGGAGTGGGAAAGACACACTCGCTCTACAGATCCACCAGCTAATAGAGCTATGCTGGCGAGAAGGACAAGTCCCACAGGATTTCAAAGATTCAAACATCATAACGCTGTACAAGAACAAGGGCTATCGGAGCGACTGTAACAACTATAGGGGTATCTCACTTCTGTGTATTGTTGGGAAATTATTTGCCAGAATTGTCCTGCGCAGACTTCAAGTCCTCGGAGATCAAGTCTACCCCGAATCACAGTGCGGCTTGCGTCAGAACCGGTCTACCATTGATATGATATTCTCATTGCGACAGATGCAAGAAAAATGCCGGGAACAAAATCAGCCACTGTTTATTGCCTTCATCGACCTCACAAAGGCATTCGATTTGGTCAGTCGTGAGGGTCTGTTCAAAGCACTAAAGAAGATTGGCTGCCCACCAACTCTTCTGTCCATTGTGGAATCGTTCCACACAGGCATGAAGGGTATAATCAAGTTTGATGGCTCAACTTCAGAAGAGTTTGAAATCAAGAGTGGAGTTAAGCAATGTTGTGTACTATCCCCCACCCTCTTTGGGATATACTTTTCACTTCTACTGAAATATGCCTTTCGTGATCAGGATGATGGTATATACATTCACTCACGCTCAGATGGTGGCCTCTATAATGCTCAGAGATTGAAGGCCAAGACCAAAATTAGGAGGGTACTAATCATAGAGTTGCCTTTAGCGGATGATGCTGCGATTACGACCCACTCTGAGGAAGAATTACAACATTTACTATCTGCATTCTCCAATGCTTGTTCTGAATTTGGTTTAACAATTAACAAAAAGAAGACACAGATTATGTCACAAGGTGCACATGGTGTACCATCAATCTTTATTGACGACGCCGAACTGGAGATAGTAGACCATTTTACATATCTAGGATCAGAGGTAAATAGCAAATTATCCCTCGATCAGGAAATCAACATCAGGATTGGCAAGGCAGCAACAACAATGAATCATGTTAGCAAAAAGAGTCTGGGAGAACAGGAAGCTTACTGCCAAAACAAAAGTCCTCGTCTACCAAGCCTGTGTCCTTAGTACTCTTCTATATGGCAGTGAAACCTGGACAACTTACTCACGCCAAGAGAAACGTTTAAACAGCTTTCATATGCGGTGTCTGCGAAGAATACTTGGTATTAAGTGGCAAGACAAAATCACAAATACTGAAGTATTGGAAAGATCAGGTTGTGTGACGGTGTATTCCATGCTCAGTCTTCGTAGACTTAGATGGATAGGACATGTTAGGAGGATGGATGATGGTAGAATACCAAAGGACATCTTTTTTGGTGAATTACAGACGGGTAGGAGATCTCAGGGTCGGCCTCTACTACGATACAAAGATGTGTGTAAGCGGGACATGATTGATACAGGCATTGATAATGCACATTGGGAGCAAGTCGCCGCTGAACGTGTTGCATGGAGGGCAACGATCAGAAATGGAATAAAGACAAAAGAGAAAATGATTGCAGATAAAGCACACACAGAGCGTGAGAGACGTAAGATGGTGCACAATGGTGGAAATGACCATGTTTTCACATGCATCTACTGTGGGCAAACATTTGCAGCAAGAATTGGCCTTACCAGCCACACTCGCCACCGCCATGGGTCGTAGTTATTAAGCCTTTTTGAAGCACAATGTACCAAACTATCGTCTGTCAAGACGGAAAGGTGCCAATGATGTGAATGATGTTGTTATGAGGCGAGTCCTAAAGTCTGGGTGGACTGATATGTGTGAGCGCACATACATACGTCTACACCTATCAACCAATATTCACACAGAAATGAATAATGCTTTAAAAGAATATGGAATATATAAAGTTACCATACTGCTGAATACAATATATGATACTGAAAATATACCTCATGAATTATGTAATTATGTATTTATTGCAATCCCAAAGAAATCAGGAGCATTGGAATATGATCAACATCGAACAATTAGTATAGTGAGTCACATCACGAAGATTTAGCAAAGAATTATCATGCAAAGAGTTAGGAAGAAAATACAACCTGAGATAGGAGAAGAACAATGTGGGTTTGTAGAAGGCAAGGGTACAGTAAATGATGTGTACATACTGAGAACAGTAATTGAACGCTCTATATAAGTAAACAAAGATCTATATCTTTGCTTTATTGACTACACAAAGGCTTTCGATAAAGTGAGATATGTCGACATGATAAGGATGCTTAAAGATCTACAAATTTATGGGAAAAGACCTTAGACTTGTAAAAGACATATACACTGTATTGGAACAACAAGCTGCCATAATAATTGATAATGAAGTAGGTCAATATCAGCCTATTAATAGAGGTGTGAGACAGAGATGTGTAATATCTCCAGATCTTTTTTCTCTTTACAGTGAAAATATTTTCAGAAATATAGAAGATATGGAAGGAATCAACATTGGAGGACGATGTATGTATAAAATTAGATAGGTAGATGATACAGTCTTGATTGCAGACAATGAACAGGACCTGCAACAATTACAATGCAATATACAAGTAAATGGTCATATTCTTAAACAAGTGAATTGGTACAGTTATCTCGGAACACTCATGACATCTGATGGGAGATGCCTTGAAGAGATTAGAACAAGAATCGCTACGGTGAAGGTGGCCAAGATGGAAAACATACTGACCAATAAAAAGATATAAATTGAAACGAGAAAAAGATTGTTGAACCTGATCCTAGAACCTATACTTTTGTATGGATATGAAGCGTGGACAATAAGCAGACCAGCTGAAAAACATCTGATGGCTGCAGAAATGTGGTTTCTGAGGAAAATGCAAAGAATACCATGGACAGACAGAACAACCAATGAACAAGTCCTTCAGGAAACAAATGAAGATCGTAAACTGATTAGAGACATTAGACGTAGACAGTCAAAATGTTTTGAGCATGTTATGAGAAGAAATGGATTAGAGAACGTAGTGGCAACTGGCAAGATCGAAGGAAAGAGACCAAGGGAAAGACCTAGAAGCAAATACCTGGATGGCTTGGCCACGTGGCATGATCGAGGCAGAAACATGGTGCTGATCCACGAGTGAGATGGCAGAACATGACCTCCCACGCTTATCGGCAAGGCACATGATGGATGGATGGAGACACGTACAGTAAACAAGAATGGTTACTAGACAGTAGAATGGTACCTTAATACTGTCTGAATAACTGTCCTAGCCTATTATATCTTTCTACTGCCTGAATAATTGTCTGCGACTTCTTTCTACTGTCTGAACAACTGTCAGCGCATACTGCACCTTTCTACTGTCTGAACAACTGTCCGCGCATACTGCACCTTTCTACTGTCTGAACAACTGTCCGCGCATACTGCACCTTTCTACTGTCTGAACAACTGTCAGCGCATACTGCACCTTTCTACTGTCTGAACAACTGTCCGCGCATACTGCACCTTTCTACTGTCTGAACAACTGTCCGCGCATACTGCACCTTTCTACTGTCTGAACAACTGTCCGCGCATACTGCACCTTTCTACTGTCTGAACAACTGTCCGCGCATACTGCACCTTTCTACTGTCTGAACAACTGTCCGCGCATACTGCACCTTTCTACTCTCAGAATAACAGTCGGTGTCTATTGTGCCTTTCTATTGTTTGAATAACTACCCGCGCGTACTGTATCTTTCTACTAACTGAATAACTGTCGGTGTCTACTGTGTCATTGTAATGGCTGACTAACTGCCACACCTACTGTAATGTCAGAAAACTGTCGGTGTCTATTGTGCCTTTGAATAACTATCCGCACATATTTTGTCTTTCTACTGTCTGAATGTCCGTGTCACCGCTCCCTGCATTGAATTTATATTAAAAAAAAAAAAGGATTTATGCAAAAGACGCTTGTTACACTCTTGAGAAGTACAGACATACGGTGCTACTGTATATATAGAGAGAGACAATAAATAAAACAGTCTCTAGCTGTGCCCGTGCCTTCAGTGGAGCCAGATCACTTGCCACTTTGTGCCTACAATCCAAGCAGCTCTGGTTTTTGAGGAGGACTCGGGTGTACGGATTTGTATCCCGCGCATGCTGCATTACACGTTAGTGTCATGGTTAGGGCATTACGCGGACAGTGACACGATCGCGGTCGGACGACAGTACTATACTAGCTCTCGACGTTCGCTGCGGGAGTGGCAATTTATCCCTTCGAGCACTCAGGCCAACACGATATGGGACTTGTTTATGTATATATATATATATGATACAAAGTTGTGTGTAAACGGGACATGATTGATGCAGGCATTGATAATGCACATTGGGAGCAAGTCGCCGCTGAACGTGTTGCATGGAGGGCAAACATCAGAATAGGAATAAAGACAAAGGAGAAAATTATTGCAGATAAGTCACATACCGAGCGTTTGAGACGTAAGATGGTGCATGATGATGGAAATGACCACGTGTTCACATGCACCCACTGTGAACGGACATTTACAGCGCAAATTGGCCTTATCAGTCACATTCGCTACCGCCATAGGTAAAAAAGTTATTATGCCTTTTTAAAGCACAAACTATCGTCTGTCAAGACGGCAAGGTGCCAATGGAATATATATATATATATATATATATATATATATATATATATATATATATATATAATATATATATATATATATATATATGCTGGTTTTCATACATTGTCGTTCAGAAAGCGATAACAACCTACTGAAGGTACACTTGCCAAGAAATAATAAACAACCCCAAACATAAATTGGGGTTGACTGCAACGTCCTGTAGAGGTTATGCAACTAATCTTTTTGTTTTTGGAAAACCGCACGCACATACGCATAGCGGAGACGGTATCGTTGCCTCACAATCAAAACTTCAACTGTCATTCCCCCGTCCCCCACCTCTTTTTCTTCGTTCTCTTACGTCATACCAAAAGGAAAATGTGGACCACAACTCTTCGTCAATGTGGGATGGATAATAGACATAATTGTTTTCTCTGCAAGATCTCGGAGAGCAAATCTGGCATCTGTGTGGCTTTCGGTTGTCCCGGTCTCCTCAGGGAATCACTCGGCCATGGTTCGATAACTGCGTGCAATCTCTTCTACAAGATTGTACCAGATGTCCTCCCATTCTCCCCTCCAGCGCATCCGTTCACTAGAAGTCATGTCAATGTTTACATGCTCTGAGTACATTAACTGTCTGAATCTGATCCGGTCCAGTCATTCTGTTTTCAATCTCAATGTTTTTTTCTTCTGTTTTCTTATCCAGTGTTGCTACTTCTCTTGCTCATCCGTGTACGCAATCTGTGAAAGCTTCAATGTTGAGTTGAGCTAAGAAACGACATCACTGCTTTCAGGACATTCCCACAGTGCTCCGTTCACTCGTTCAACAGCCAGCGAAGAATCATACTACTAATCGTTCCCACTGGTATCTGATTGAAAGTTCTCCTGGTCTTCCCTCTTAGTTTTGAGATTCTTCCAGAGCTCCTGCGGATTCTTCGTAATCTCATTTTTTTTTCCATATACGGGTTCTCAATCTGCTCCCCCCCCGCCTTCTCCACCTGGTCCAACAGGCGTTCGGCCACCTCTCCCTTGTCCATAGGTAATCCACCACTGATTGATTGATGATTGATTGATTTAGGAACCGACATCACAGCATTCGGGACATTCCCATAAGCGCTCCGTCTCCATCCTCAGAACTACCAATCATTCTACCACTGAGAGGTGAATTAATCGCCAGCCTATCAGCCTGTTCATTGCCCTGCACTCCCGCATGGCCAGGGCAATAAATCCATACAATTCTCACAATATGTGCCCTCTGAAGCGAGGATAGTCATTCTACATGAAACGTTCCTTTCTGCACCTTACTTAGCATACTCATTGAGTTTGTGATGAATGCAATGTGTGTTGCTGTGGTCTCCTCTAACCAACGGAACGCCGCTGTTACTGCTTCCACCTCATTCTCATGCTGAAGCTCGTAGTCTCTTATGCCAGACTCTCGTGTTTCAAGCATCGTCCATTAACCGTCACGATGAAACCCCAACCACTACGTCTGTTTCCAACCACTGACCCATGGGTGTAGATCACTATTTCACCTTGATATGTGCTACTCTGAATGTGGGCCACAACCCCTCGTCCGTGTGGGGAATGTTTCGATGTTTCCTGTGTATTCACTGGTCTTGATTTTGCACTATACAGCAATGTACAGTAAATTTTTCACTTGACCATTGTTGAACTTGAATTAGTAACTTTACTAATTGATAAATCTTCCTTTGGGAATTCCTATTCTCCTTCTGATTTCTTCCTCACACCTGTTACAATCTGTGTGTGTGTGTGTGTGCGCGCGTGCGTGTGCGTGCGTGCGCGCGCGTGTGTGTGCGTGCGTGCGTGCGTGTGTGTGTGTGTGTTTAACTGTTCGCTCGCTTTGAACTCAACTGTAGTCCATACACGTGCTTCTACTTCTAGTAGTGCTGGACTGATTTTTGCGTGTGGATTAACTTTCCCTATTACCAGTGTCCCTCGCCATCAGGCGAACCCACCCCATCTTCAGAGGTACTTACAATTTATATCTCCAAGTCAAGGACAAGAAGTTAACCTTTCAGTTCAACTGGTCTGTGATGGGAGTTGAACCCGCTACCTTGGCATCATCACACCGGATATTTAAGAACATATAACCCATTCGGCGATGCTGACCTCCCCATCTGTGTGTAGTTAACCCAGGTCACACAAAAAACCGGTGTGGTGCCCTAGGTGTTAATGTCATAATTCCCGATCATACAGAGTCGAGACTTCGAATTCAAGTTCGAGGGATTTGGAAGCAGACCGTTTTGCGTTTACTTCGATAGTGTGAGACGTCAGTCGTTCGGACAGCAATGGCAAACTACTGAACTAACATTGTCTATAAATCATAAAAAGCCAATAAATGCTGGAGTTTACTGCAACGTCCCGTAGAGGACATGCAACTAACTGGTTTCAGATAATAAAGATTTCTCTTTGTGTAACAGTACGACCCTGGGGCCGACCCAGCCTCATAAAGTGGGAACATTAGAATTTCCATAATTGCCTGAGATCTGTCTGGAAGAGAATGAGTCTAGGGTGGTCATTAACCTTCTCAGCGCAGTTTGTCGTGGCGTAAAATATAGACAGACAGACATATATGTACATAGAAAGGTGGTGGCCAGACAGACAAACTGACCGACAGACAGATAGATTGATCAATGAATAGATGGACAGACAGACAAACAGGCAGCCAGATATATAGACAGAGAGACATACCAGACAGAGTGACAGACAGACGGACGGACAGACAGACAGACAGACAGACAGACAGATAGACAGATAGATAGATAGATAGATAGATAGATAGATAGATAGATAGATAGATAGATAGATAGAACGAATTTTATTTTCGAAGGGTAACAAATTGGGCACGCAGGCCCATCTTACATTCGGCCCTTCCAATCACTCATCTTTCGTTCATCAGTGCATAGTGAATTCACATAGGAAAAAAAAACATTGTCAAATGAGTGTTGTAAACATAAATAATGCATGTTACCATGTTATGAGACAAATCCCCCACCCACCCACCCATCCCCTATCCATCCGCGTGTCAACCCCACACACACATCCATCACCAAACCACAGGCACATAATTCCCCCATCCATCCATCCCCCAACCCACACATCTCACACACACCCCCACATACACCATCTCCCCACCCTCACACACACATCTCCCACCCACCACACATCCCCCACACACATCCCCCCACCCACCCACACACAAACCCGGGCACACATGCATGTATCCACCCATCCATACCCACCCACAAACTCCCCACCTTCACACATCTCCCCATCCACACTCGCACATACTCCACCCATCCAATAACCTACCAACACTCACCCACCCACATATCCTCCACCACCCACCCACACACCCCCAACCACTCAGCCAAACACACATCCCCTAACCAATTATCCAACACCCACATATTCCCGTCAACTCACATATCCCGCACCTACCCACACACAACACCCGCACCCACCCACACATCCCCCACCCATACACATCCGCCTTCCCACCCACACACACACATCCCCCACCCATACACTCATCTCTCACACACATCCATCAACAACTCACACCCACAATCTACCCACCCACCCATCAACACATGCATCTCTCATCTACCCTCACACCCACACACACCCCAACCACCCAGCCAGACAGATATCCCCCATCCTCACATACATCCTTCATCCACCCGCACATCCCACACCTCCCCCATCCCTCACACATCACCCTCCCACACAACACCCCAACCATAAACTCATTCCCCTCACACACACATCCCCCACATGCATTCCCCATACACATCCCTGACCACATATTTCTCACTCACAACACATCTCCCCACCACCCACACATCCCCCACCTACAAACATCCTCACCCCCACACATACATCCTCCACCCACTCACCTTTACCCCATCCACACTCACACACTCCCACCCACACAGACATACCCCATTCACAGACACACCCCACACCCATCCCCCACACCAATTACACACCCATCCCCCAACACCCATACACAGCTCCCACACACCCATTCACCCACCCAAATTCACATTCCCTACCCACACCCCAACCCACCAACACCCACATACTTCCAACCATCCTCCCAAATATCCCAACCCCCACACACACACATCTCTCACACACACATACATCCCCCAACGACCACACCTCACTTCACCCATCCACACATCACGCATCAACCCACACACATCCCCCACACACAACCCCTCCACACATACATTCCCCTCCCCCCCCCCCTTTACACACACACATCCCTCACATACACATCCACACACATATCCTCACATCTAGATAGATAGATAGATAGATAGATAGATAGATAGATAGATAGATAGATAGATAGATAGATAGATAGATAGATAGATAGATAGATAGATAGATAGATAGAAGAAGAAAGAACGAACAAACTTTATTTTTAAAGGGTTAAGAATTGGCAGCAGGCCCGTCTAAAATCTGCCCTTTATAGATAGATAGATAGATAGATAGATAGATAGTTATAGATAGATAGATAGATAGATAGATAGATAGATAGATAGATAGATGGATAGATGGATGGATGGATGGATGGATGGATGGTTGGGTGGGTGGATGCATGGATGGATGGGTGGGTGGATGGATGGATGGAATGAACGAACAAACTTTATTTTCAAGGGTTAAGAATTGGGCACGCAGGCCCATCTAACATTCTGCCTTCTATCACTCTCTTTCATACATTATTTAATTCACACATAATTTAAGGCTAACAAAGAACAGCAACAATATAAAAGATATGCATTATAAAGGCATGGGCAAAATGCGAACATCAAAACTACACGACACAGTAATATTAGATAATGGTCTGACACTTGTTATTAGCCATGTGGATATACTGGCCTACAAAAAGGGGACTGGGTGTTATACTAGGGTTTTTTTATTATTATTATTTTTATCTCATTATTAAAAGGGGGGAAAGGGAATCCGATTGAGATAGTGTTCGAACATTTGCGATTATATGAATAGGGATTTGGGGAGTTTTTATTTCTTGTGGGAAGATTGTTCCACAACTGAGTGCAGAGTACGTTAAACTTTTTTTGTTAAGTCAATCCTAGGCTTCGGAATGTGTAATAATTTAAACGTTTACTGTGCTAGATTTATTTAAACAATGGCCCAAAGGAATTTTGGGGGATTCCGATGCAGGATTTTGTGAATTAGTTTAGTTTATTGAAAGCAGGCGTTTGCGGAATGGTAGTAACTGAAGGCTAGGTTGTCAGATAAATGTTTGCTAAAAATTTGACTCATGGCCCGTTTTTTGGAGTGAGTAAAGTCGCTTGGTGTTTGAATTAGAAAAAACCGTCCCAGATTATAGAGCAGTAGTCAAAAGGGGTTGTATATGAGAAGTATAGAATAGTTT
>JACEFZ010013982.1:0-13852 GCA_014155875.1 Cepaea nemoralis | reverse complement strand
AGAGCTTTTTTTTTAATGTTGCACATCCCTTACAGAACGTAGCATGTCAACATCAGCATTTTTCAGCTGCTGTTGATGTATAGGCAAGTTTTACGTTCAGTGGTTTGCCATTGCTTTCTGAACGACCGGCTCACACACCCCCGTAAGTTACCAGCTCGGCAAGAAACGCTGCCGATTCTCGCAGCTGCTGTTTTCCCACATGGATATACGGGATTACGAACAATGTCGTTAAAACCTTGGCCAAGGAGACCGGCTAGAGCTATTACCCCAGTTAATTAGTGCAGTTGTTAGTGTGTTATGTTTTATATCACACTAATTGTAGTTAAAGTTAATCCCTACCTCTTAGGTGCACTACCCAGCTATTTTTTTTTCTTTTTTTTTTTGCATATCATTTTTACAGGACCTCTCTGTCAACACCAGCATTTTACTGCTGTTGTTGATGTCTTGGAAAGTTTAGGTTCAGTAGTTTGCCATTTCTTTCTAAACGACTGGCTACTGTACCAACTCGTTAAACCCCAGCGCAACGCGGTCTGCTGCCAAATCAGTCGCAGCTGTGTTTCGAACGCGGGTAAATCCTTCTCCACGAGACCGGCATATATGAAAATATCACACCAAATTTGAATAATCTGTCAACGAATCATTTTGTCAATTGTGAATAGGTACATGTTTCAGAAGAAGTCCACACTCTTTCGACATGTCACGAGAAGAGGAACGCTGTAGTATGTCGTTGCAACGGGAAAGCTGGAGAGGAAGAGAGAGAGAGAGAGAGAGAGAGAGAGAGAGAGAGAGAGAGAGAGAGAGAGAGAGAGAGAGAGAGAGAGAGAGAGAGAGAGAGAGAGAGAGAGAGAGAGATGATGATGAATAGTTTGCCATCATGGCATGGAGGGACATCAATTTCATACATAATTGGCAGCACCAACACCATACAGTATAGATTATAAGAAGAAGTTGTATACTTTCTGTAGATCTCATATTGTATAATAGTTGCAAAATATATGATTCTTCCCTCCTTTCCCCACTTCCAGTTTCAGCTTTCTGTATATATTTCTTATCAAGCTAATGTTCACAAACAATAAAAACAAGTTAAGAATTATTCTGCTAAAAGGAAACAACAATAAAGGAATTCTCATCGACTGTTTCAGGGTATGATACATGTCAGCAGTGAACATTTATTTTTTACATCCATCCATCATGTGCCATGCCGATAAGCGTGGGTAGTCATGATTCGTCATTTCACTCGATCACCAGAGTCGTGGATCAGCTCAATTTTCTTCTCTCAGCCATATCACGTGGCCAAGCCATCCAAGTATATATTTCAATGTCTTACCCCTCGATCTTGCCAGTTGTCACCAAGTTCTCCAGTTTATTTCTGCTCATAACATGTCCAAAATGTTGTGACTGTCTACGTCTAATTTCTCTAATCTGTTTACAAGTTTCATTTGTTTCTTGTATGACTTGGTCATTGGTTTGTCCGGCTGTCCGTGGTTTTCTTTGCTATTTCCTTAGAAACCACATTTCCAGAGCCATCAGATGTTGTTCAGCCTGACTGCTCATTGCCCAAGCTTCACATCCATACAAAAGTACAGGTTCTAAGTAGCACCTCAACACTCTTTGTCTCGATGCAATTGACACCCTTTTATTGGTCAGTATGTTTTTCATCTTGCAAAAGGCTAGCTTCGCCATGGCAATTCTTGTTCTAATCTCTTCGAAGCATCTCCCATCAGATGTTATGATCGTTCCGAGATAATTGTACTGATTCACTTGATTAAGAATATTCCCATTTACTTGTATATTACATTGTGATATTTCCTTCTCCGACCATAATCTGAGTCTTCTTACAATTCAGTTGTAACCCTAGTTGTTCACTGTGTGCAACAACCGCATCTATTAAATGTTGTACATTCTGTTCATTGTCTGCAATCAATACTGTATCATTTGCATATCTAATAGTATTGATGTTTCGTCTCCCAATGATAGTTCATTTCCTATCTTCTATATTTCTGAAAACAGTTTCACTGTACAGGGCAAAAAGATCTGGAGACATTACACATCACTGTCTCACACCTCTCTTAATAGGCTGATTTTAACTTACTTCATTATCAATCTGTATGGCAGCTTGTTGTTTCCAATATATGTTTTTATGAGTCTACGGATCTTTCTCATCAATTTGTAGATCTGCAAGCATATCCATCATGTTAACATGTCTTACTTTATCGAAAGACCTTTGTGTAATCAATAAAGCAAAGATGTAAGTCTTTGTTTACTTCTATAGAATGTTATATTAATGTTCTTAGCATATACACAGCATTTATTGTACCCGTGCCTTCTATAAAACCACATTTTTCTTCTCCTAGTTCTGGTTGACAAAGTCAATATATTAATATATGGCCGGTCTCCCCGGCCGGTCTCCCTAGGCCAAGGAGTTAACCACATTGTTCCCGTATATCCACGTGGGGAAAACAGCAGCTGCGAGAATCGGCAGCGGTTCATGCCACGCTGTTAACTTACGGGGGTATGTGAGCCGGTTGTTCAGAAAGCAATGGCAAACTTCTGAACGTAAAAATTTCCTAGTACACCAACAGCAGCTAAAAAATGCTGGTGTTGACTGCAACGTCCTGTAAGGGATATGCAACACTTTTAATAAAAATCAACTTAGCAAAATCTTTGTGGTGTGGTTCATTATATTAATTATTCGATGTTGATCGCATTCCAAGGCTCCTGATTTCTTCGGAATTGCGATAAATATATAATTACATAATTTAGGAGGTATATCTCCAGTATAAAATTCAATGAACAAGTCCTTCAAGAAACAAATGAAGATCGTAAACTGATTAGAGACATTAGACGAAGACAGTCAAAAATTTTTTGGGCATGTTATGAGAAGAAATGACTTGGAGAATTTGGTGACGACTGGCAAGATCGAAGAGAAGAGACCAAGGGGAAGACCGAGAAGTAAATACCTGGATGGCTTGGCCACGTAGCATGGTCGAGACAGGAACACAGGAGCTGATCCACGACTCTGGTGATCGAGTGAGATGGCAGAACATGACCGCCCACGCTTATCATGATGGATGGATGGATCTCCAGTATTACATATTGTGTCTGCAGTCTGGTGACTTGATCTATTCCATATTCTTCTAAGGCATTGATCATTTGTGTTCAGATGTCTGGACCCGGGGTCTTGCCAAATTTCATACGGTTAAGAGCATTCTGATCTTCTTTATTAAGAATTTATTGTCCTTCATTATTACTCCGAATATCTTATTGTTCTTCTCTTGTATCATCGTAAAGGTTTTTTCATATAATCTGACCATGTACGTAAAATCTCATGATTATTATCTATTATGATCTAGTGTGATTCTTACATATCAACTATCACCCTTACTGAAGCATACAAACATACCCATGTCCGCAAAAGGACAGATAATAAACAGCATATTCACACCAACCCTATGCTATCAATCTCAAACCTGGACTTTATCCAAATTACACCTTCGCAAAATCAACACCTGCGAAATGAGATGCCTGAGGAGAGCTGCCAACTTAAAAATCCGAGACCGAGTAAGAAATGCTACTATCAGACAGACTGTGGGATCAACACCTTGTGCCACATTTATTGAAAGACAGAAGATCAAGTGGTTTGGCCATGTCGTTAGAATGCAACATCAGCAACTACCATCACTGGCCTTACATCAAAGATCATCTGCGACGAGACCACGAGGACGTCCAAGAAGAAAATGGATTGACGACATCAGAGACATTGTACAACCACACGGAATGACACTATCCAGTGCCGTCCACCGGGCGCTGGAACGCAAATTATTCCTCCCCACGACGCTTGACGGCAGGAGTGGAAGATGATGATGATGATGATGATGATGATGATGATGATGATGATGATGATGATGATGATGATGATGATGATGATGATGATGATGATGATGATGATGATCTAGTGTGATTTTTCCATCTTTTATTTTCAGGCAGCCTGTTGATGTTAGTGTTCTTTCATTAGTAAGCTCTTGAATTCTTTCCTGTATTAATTTGGTATTTTTACTGTTGTGTTGTTTTTCAATTGCTATGCATTTTTTTTTCAAGCCATGCTTCTTTACATAATGTTCTGACTTTCCTCTGAAGCTCTTCATATTTGTCAGGATTCATTTTCCTGTGACTTCTTGTTTAGGAGTCTCCTTGGCGAAGTGGTCAAGGCATCTGATTCGATCTTCGAAGGTTATGGGTTCGATTCCGGGCCACGTCCTTCGGTTCACGAGTGCATTTTTTCGGAGACTCCTGAGGATCGTCGGTGGAGCTACGGAGTTCGTGCTTTGTGCGACGCTTTCCGCGCTGCTGAAAGAGACTGAGCCATATAGGATAAAATTCCGGTGCAATGAAGTCGATCCTGTCGACTTTTAAGCGACTTTTCCATTAGTCTTAAAATTT
Organism: Cepaea nemoralis; assembly: GCA_014155875.1. Classification (NCBI taxonomy): domain Eukaryota; kingdom Metazoa; phylum Mollusca; class Gastropoda; order Stylommatophora; family Helicidae; genus Cepaea; species Cepaea nemoralis. The sequence goes on along the minus strand of JACEFZ010013982.1, from coordinate 9,412 downwards.
CTTCAGTCATCCATTTCTTACGACCTACTGTGATTAATTATGGGATAGTTGTTTCTACGGCCAAATTGATTGAATTCTTCAACATTTCCCATTGATCATCCACATCTTGAAATAAGATCTCTAGATCAGACAATACATCAGATCTGTTCTTTATTTCTATGTTTAAATTGTCTTGTATTTTCTTGTCATTTTTTAATGCACACAGATCATAGCTTAGTTAGTTAGTTAGTTAGTCGACAGATCATCCTCATTGCACATCGAACCATTCAATCCATAAGTGCTCGGATCCCCTCCTCAGCAAATCCCGCAACGTGTAGCGGCTAACGACGCCAGTTCTGTGTTGGTTTATCAATCTTCTTTGGCTTCCTGCGTAGTGTTCTTGTTTGGCCACCCCTCTTTTAATTTGCTGCTCTCGCAGTCTGGCCATTGTTGTAGATTCACAGTCATCACTTGGTTCTCGCAAAAGTCTTACTTCTCGTAGAGCATTCAGAATGTCGGCCTGGTCCATGGCGCGTCCGCCCTCCACAGTAGCCTCACCTGCGAGCTTGTCAACCCGCTCATTTCCTTGTACTCCCGCATGCCCTGGCACGAAGATGAAACTAATCTTTGCCAGTCGAGACCGCTCCAGAGGCAGCAACCATTCTCTTCGGATCGACCCCTCCTCTATCCTCTTGATCATGTTCATTGAGTCGCTAAGGAAACAAGCCCTAGTGAATGTCTGTGTCTCGAGCCATGTTATTGCTTTACTTACTGCCATGACTTCCATGGTCAGGCTACTTGTGGTTTCAGTGAAAGCACCAGAGTCCTCCTTCACAATTCTCCCTCCGGCCCGAGCTGTAAAGGCCCATGAGCTTCTCACATGTCGGACGACCGACCCATCTGTGTAGATGACCGCGTCACCGTCTAGCGAATTCTCGAAAATCAACGCTTGTACTTCAGCCTCAACAGCAGCCGGATTTTCTTGTCTGCATTTTCTATCTAGTTGGATGCAAACTGAAAAGGATGTGCAGAAGTCTGTTGGCACTTGCACCCACTCCTCGCCAGGTTCTAAGTCCTCAAGTGAACACACCTGTTGAAGAATGTCTTCGGCTTGACCCATCCACGACCGTCCTCTTTTTAACCTGCTGCCCTTCACCTTCCTAATTTCACTATGCAGTGGATGTTGTGTGTTTGCGTTAATTCTGAGGTAGGCGCGTGCCCTGCAACCTTGTATTCTCTCTTCAATGGTTGGAAAATCAAGAAGGTAGCGCATCGCCCTGCATGCTGTATCTCTTGTACATCCAAGAATAATGCGCATAGCTTCATTCTGTATCCTTTCCATCCTTTCTATCTGCTTATGGCTGAGAGTCAGGATTGCCATTGCATACTCCAAAACAGACATGACCAGCCCCTCGTACAGAAGACATAGATGGCGCTGCTCACAGTTTGCTGCCGCCATCACCCGCATCGCTGCCAAACCCCGCTTGGCCTTTGTTATCACCTGGTCTATGTGCACATTATAAGCAAGGCTTCGATCAAACCGTATCCCCAGGTAATTCATTGCCTGCGTTCTTTCCACCGTCTCTGAACACAGCATTACAGTTGGTGTTGGAGTGTTGACAATATGATTATTCAACGAGAACCAAGTCACTGTTGCCTTTGTTGGGTTGACCATTGCCCCAGCTTCATCACACCAAGTACTTATGCGATTGAGTTCGGTTTGTAGTTCCACAGCAACCTCCTCTCTATCCTTACCCTGACGATACACTAAAACATCATCGGCATATGACAATGTCCTGCCAGGTCCAGTGATCTGCTCACTGGTGATTCTCACTGTGTAGGCGTTGAACAGTACCGGAGATAATGGTGATCCCTGTGGTAGGCCAGGATATATTGTTGTTGGTTCCGAAGTCCAACTGCCACATCTAAAAACTACTTTCCGTTGGAAGAGGGCTGCAGCGATCCAACTAAGGAGGAATGGACTTACGTTTAGTTCGAGAAGCTGAAACATTAAAAAATCCAGTGGTACTCTGTTGTATGCGTCCTCAAGATCAATCGCTGCAGCAACGGTTTCAGTGCCTGAGTGGAAACCTTCATAGACATCCTGGGCAAAGACTGCTGCATTGGTCCAGGTTTCTCTTTTTGGACGGTACCCACCCAGGGTAGGTGGGAAAACACCTTGCCTCTCTAGTTGGCTTGATATTTTCCTGGCAATTACCTTCTCCAGCAGCTTGCCTATTGTATTCTGCATGGTTATAATTCGATATCCCTGAATTTTTTTGTGGTCTTTGTCAGGCTTCGGCAAGGGAATCAGATAGCTGTGTAACCATTCCTCCTTGATGCTAGCACTCCCTATACTGTTGTTGTACATGTCTGCTAGTTTCTCTAGCTCATTGTCGGTACACCTATTTATGTCGTCGTATCTTATGCCATCAGGACCTGGAGCACTGTTTTTTGATCGTCGAAGCACAGCCTTGATTTCTTTCACTGTCACTGTGTCTTCATCCGAAGTGTTCTGGGCCTTGCATCTGTCTGAGGTGACCTCCTTGGCCAGATTTCGGCCTCCCATGTCTGTCTGGTTGCTCTGCTCAAGGTAGCGTTCAAAGAGGGCTTTGCCCTTGTCCTCGTCAGTCCTCTGCCAGATGAGGTCAGCACCTTGGAAGTCAGAAATGCTCTTATTCTTGACTACACCACTCATGCTTTTATGTAGTCGCCAGAACAATTTCAGTGACTTGTCTGTGCTTACTCTTTGACACACCTCTGCCCATTTTTCGCTTTTAACAACCTTGACCAGTTTTTTGAAATAGCTTACTTTTGTGTGCATCTCTCTTTCTAAGTGCAAGCAGGGACTAGGATGACCAGCTCTGTTCTTCTTGGCATTTTGCCATCTCCTTACAGCACTACGCTTATCCACCCAAGCCTTCTCCACCTCGAAACTCCACCACGGTGGCTGCTCCCAGCTTTTTTTCCTGCCCTGAAACGTTCTGCGCTTGTCACGTCTTATTTTACTCACCACATCTTGCCCTGTACTGTCATACTGGAACGTCTTTACCTTTAGCTTGTGCTGCCTGGTTCTGCCTTTCTCCACCAGTATGCTGCAAGGGTGGTGGTCGCTGCCATGGTGTCCTAGGACACCCCATCTACACACTGTAGTGAGTGAAGGTGAAACTAGCGCCAGATCAATAGCACTGTCCTCATCGCCCGGACGGCTTGCTGTCCTGGTGACACAGCCACTGTTGATACAAACCAGGTCGATGGTTTCCAGTGCAGTCTCGAGCTCCTCCCCCTGTGTATTGGAGGAAGTGTTTCCCCATGATCTGCCTTTAGCGTTGAAGTCACCACAGAAAATAACATTTCTCTCGTGGCCTAATATGCCACTTAAGCACTGCCACTTCTGGGCGTCCACACTGGCATTGCGGGCATAAACATTAACCAACACGAATGGTATACTGGAATGAACTCTCAACGCCTGTATTTGTATATCGTCACTGTCCCAACTGGACATGTCTAGCTCTGACGCCACCATGCTGTCGCGAACGAGAATCGCCATTCCCAGATGTCGTCTGTTGTAGAAACATTTGAAGCCGGCAATTTGGAGTAGCTGATCGCCCAGTCTCGTCTCCTGGAGTGCTACAATGTCGTTCCTGTAAACTAGGGTTTCTAAAATAGAGCCCCGTTGTTTTACACTGGCACAGTTCCAATATAGAATACGGATATTCCTGAGTCCTAGACGGTGACACTTGAGTCTAAAACGCCTCAAACCACCACGCTTACCTTGCTTCTTTCTCCCTGCGCGGCTACCACGCCGCTTCGGTATGTTGACTGCTGACCGCTCGAAGAACACACGTTGTTCCGCCATGATGAAAAAAACGTAACCACAGACTGAGAAAACCACACACGCTGCTGAAAATTCACTCAAGGATGGCTTCGCTCGATGCACGAACTCCGTAGCACCCGCGCAGATCTTGAGTAGAAACTCCTGGTTTTACATCCTGGCACACCAATTACACGCAAGAGATGAATAAATCCATCCCCTACGCGAAAAAGTTAACGAACACAAAACAACACGACCGTCCGTCGCCATCTTGAAACCGAACGATAGATAGATAGATAGATAGATAGATAGATAGATAGATAGATAGATAGATAGATAGATAGATAGATAGATAGATAGATAGATAGATAGATAGATAGATAGATAGATAGATAGATAGATAGATAGATAGATAGATAGATAGATAGATAGATAGATAGATAGATAGATAGATAGATAGATAGATAGATAGATAGATAGATAGATAGATAGATAGATAGATAGATAGATAGATAGATAGATAGATAGATCCCCGCCAGGGCCTGGGCGAAGCCGAGCCGGGTCAGCTTGTAGTTTATACAAAAACATGATAGGTGTATGTTTCCATCCATCCAGCATGTGCCATGCCGATAAGCGTGGGTGGTTATGTTTTGCTATCTCACTCGATCACCAGAGTCGTGGATCAGTTCCGTGTTCCTGTCTGTTGTCTCGGCGTATCATCGTATAGTATTTCCTGGTGTTTGCGTGACATTTTAAACTTTAACTTAAATGTGCCTATAACCAATCTGTGATCGCTGTAACAGTCTGCATTTGGAACTGGTTTTTGTGAATGTTAACGCATTTCGATACCTTCCGTTAATCAGGATGTAATCGATCTGGGTTCTAATCCTGCTATCAAGACTTCATGTCCATAATCTTCAGTGATGTTGCTTAAACCAGGAGTTTCCGACAATCAGTTCATGTTCTTTTGCCCATTCTACAAGTCTGTATCCTTTCTCGTTTCGTTCTCCTAGTCATGTCTACCTACTGCGCATCCATCACTTTGATTTCCTACTTTCGCATTGAAGCCACCCATTATGATGTTTATTTCTGAATTGTTACATTTCTTCAAAGCATTCTCCATGTCATTATAAAATTCCTTTACACTATCTTCACTGCTGTCTCCGGTTGGGGCATATATTTGAATGACTCTTACGTTAAATGGACTGCCAGTTATTTTTACCAATAGAACTCTGTCTGACACTGCCCAGTATCCTTGAACAGATTGAGATGTTTTCAGATCTAAGATAATTGCTTTATATATGGAGTTCGTGAAAGCTTCCAAACAGCTGTGCGTTAATGTGTGTATGGAGTGACCAGAGATGATACCACACTTTAGTCATCATGTGTCAGTTTTCAAGAATCTGTTCAGCTGTCTGTGTAGTTGGTTCACATGGATGACAGAACCGTTTTGAGTCTTCGTGAAAAATTGTGTCTACTCTGCTGTTTACTGTTCAGAGACGGAACATGATTACCTGTTTTGCACAGCGAATACAATTGTGAATGTCTCTGTAGTGTGTTTCCTTCTGAACAGCCAAGATGTTGGTCTTCTTTTCATTGAAGTTTATAGATTGATTCGTATGTTCGTGTGTTGTCCCCTCATTTGACAACGTGTTTGTTTTCACTTTTCTTGTTATGCCATAATATGTCAGTTTCCACAACAGTACAACTCTTCTTTAGGTATTCTTGTTATATTTTATTCATGTGTACATAATAGCGGTAGCTCTTGAGCCGGAGGATGCGTATAACAAGTGTAACAAGCTACGTGGAGGGTATCAAATCTCCTGTCACAATGTTTCAATATTATTCTATTGCCCTGGCTGAGGATAGGTCTTTGCTTGCCAACCCTCCTCCGTTCCCTGGACTCACTGTCACTCTCTCTTTCGACCTCGGGACCTAATCTCTAAGGTGTATTTCTGGCTGACGCATAAATAACATGGCGATCGTCAGAATAACTTGAAAGTAATTTTATTAACCTAATCAAGAACAGCACAGGAAAACATTAAGGCAGTTAAAACAGATAGTTCTACACAGACAAAACCGGGACACAGAATTCAGTTCAGACACAGAGCATCATGGCTTTACATCATAGACCAAGCTGTAGTCAAGGTCCGTTCTGTCCACATATCGCTCACCAAATGATAAGTCCTCCTTGCTTTCTCTCCCGGTTACGTTTGGCTAACAACAGCTTCTCCGTGGAACCAGATTAATGTTCGTGGGAAAATGTCCTGTGATCCCTGGTCACAATGCTAAGTGAAAGTTCTTACAAAAGGAAATAGTTCCTGAGCGGGAATTGGGTAGGTATCCTTCACTGTCTCAGACAAGGATGGGTGGGTCTGATATTTAGGTGGGGTTCAGTCCAGAATACAAACTGACTCGATCCTAGCGTATCGAGATGACTGGCGAGGTGTTGGAAAGACTGCTGGTCATTCTTTCGGGCTAGCTGTGGCTCTATCTGGTAGAGATCATACCCTTAGACCTGGCATGGCCTAAAACTTGACATGGCCTCATCTTCAACATACTTTCTGCGTATAGCCCTGTCGAGACCTTCAGCTCTGTTCCTACTTTCAAAAAGGAAGGACCCTGTAAAGAATAAACAGTAGTGAGAGTCTCCAGCCTTAAACTTCTGGTACAGCCGACATGGAGACTCCTTATGGTCTCAGCACATCAGCTGCTATCAACAAAATATATAATATTCCTAGATATATATTTATTCACCATACCTGCGTGAATTCGCCTGACCTGACAAGAGGTCCTGGATTGGCGGCGTCTTTTCTAGACTAGGCCTTTAGCTTGACGGAGTCCTGTCGTTTGACCCTAGGTACTTTTTGCCTACAAGACTCACTACTCCACACTCATACCAAGCCTTTATTCTTATTGGGCACATTCGTTTCCCGGCGTCTCTCTCACTTGCAAACCATGCCTTTCTCACGACAAAGCTCTTGTGGTGTGGTGTGCCTAGTGATCTGTGTGTTTCTCCCCCTTAACTAATATTATAGTAGTGGGGTTGTATGGCACGCAGTGTAGTTCCCCATTCCCAGCAAGAATAGGAAAGAAGATACTACCCCTTCCGGCCGCTGCTCTTGTCTGAGCTGTCGCCGCAATGTACCGGCAGTGCCTCACATAACACGTAGATTCAGAGGAATGCATGTTCTCTCAATGAGATAAAGAAGTTTATTTATATTCCCGACATCATCCTATCGACTAAAAGACGAAAGAGATAGCACTGTGGATAGCCTCTTCCGGCTCAAGAAGATAGATCATAGATTGGTGGACCCCATCCCCAAGGAGCCCTTCCCTCCTTCCGGCACACCGTAGCTATCTAATTATTATATTCTACAGAACGATGACAGTATGCCCAGTTCAGGCCGTAGAAGGAAAGATAGCACTCGTCTATCGGCTGCCAAGAACAAGCGATATCATTTGGGAAATATTTATTGTTCAGATTTGTTCCCTTGCCATGCCAAGATCAAGACGCTTAGCCAGATTGGCTAACGGTCACCCCCTCCCAATATGGCAAGACTGCCGTTTCGCCAATTTCATCTCAGTAGTTAAGACAATAGAGATTTATAAGTGCAGGACTAATTACAACCTAAATTACCTTTCATAGACCATCAGTATTCTGCCTTTAAAATGTCCCAATCTTCAACTTGACATCTTGACATTAGGCAGTGGGTAACGATAAGTTAGAAACGGACATGAATTGCCCAAGAAGTCGCACCAGTGCGCATTTGGCGCAAGGCGCTCCATCGGGTCTACCCGAAAGGAAAGACATATATCTAATCGCTCCATGAAAAGATCGTGTTATGAAAGTAACCCAAAGAACTATCTTTCATGGTGATTGAGCGAACAAGAGAACTGAGAGCTCCCGAAAGCTGTTTCCCCTTGTTTACCCAAAATAAAAGAAGGCCTGAGGACATGAGCCATTGGCGTTTCGCCACAAAAAGGTCAGGTATGATCGGTTGATATACACTCTGTTGGACATGGAGGTCTGTCCTTGCCTTGTTAGATGGATTGCGGCAGTCCTTTATGAGCGAAGGTTGCAATGTGCATGGGTTCCTTGACTTCTGACCCCTGTACTACTACACCTAGGTTGCCACGGAGATCTAACATATCCCCAGTGCCCTTTAATGTCTACCCCAGCAAAGTTGCTGCTATTGAGACACCAGTTGTTGGTAGAATCTTGACAATTGCAGATGATGTGCTGGTGTACAGACAGGGAAAGTTTGGCTGCAGACTTACAGATGGCAGTTTACAGGGTGTCAGATTGGTGCAGGGACGCATGGGCCGTTTTAAATCCAGACAAGGCATGGGTTGTGTGGTACTCACTGGATAACCGGATCGTGAAGGCAATAGCCCCATGTATTATATTGAATGGATGTCATCTTTTTAGAGAGAGTAAATTGAAGTACTTGGGTATCACCTTTGACAGGTGTGTGTCTTTTAATGATCATGTTGAGGCTTTGGTGGTGAAGGCTGGAAGAGGACTTAATGCATTGAGGGCGTTCTCAGCAACCGGGGTAAAGCAGAGGGTGCTTCACAGGCTCTTTCAGCAATTAATAATTTATGTCACTGAGTATGGTTTGGGGCTGCTGACGGTATCAAAGAGCCAGCTTGAAAGGTTGGAGCGCATACAGAATGCTGCCATGCGGGTGATCCTGGAGTTCACAAAGGACACACCACGTATATGCATGAGGCATATCCTTGCGTTACCAACAATGATGGATAGGCATAGGGTCCTTCAAATGATACCTGAGAGTTGTTAAAGATGTAGCCATGGATATGGTCAAGGGTCGTAGACTAAGTCGAGGCAGGTCCTTGATGGCACAGGCAGAAATGTCAATACGTCAGGTGTGTGGTCTAGAGACCATCAATCTTGAATAAGACTGGGTTGAAGTACCGGAAGACATGACTGACTGGCACAATGTAATAGTAACACTGGGTCGTGAGTGCAGAGAATAGGTAGCGGGCCGCACAGAGTTTGAGGCGCAACAGCTGATCTAGAGAACACACTTCAAGGTGCCATAGTCATATACACCGATGGGTCAGTGGTGAGAAATAGACCTAGTGGTTGGAGTTTCAATGAGAAGGCTAATGGACGATTCTTTAAAAAAAAAAGGAGAGTCTGGCATATGAGGCTACGACTTCCAGCATGAGAATGGAGGTGGAAGCAGTCACAGCGGCAATCCGTTAGTTAGAGGAGACCATTGCAACACACATTGTCTTCATCGCGGACTCAAGGAGTAAGCTTAGTAAAGTGGAGACAGGAATGTTTCGTGTGGAAAGGTTCACCTCGCTTCAGAGGTCACAGATTGCAAGAATTGTGTGGATTATTTGCCCTGGCCATGCGTGGGTGTGGGGTAATGAACAGGCTGATAGGCTAGCAGGGAATGCTAGATAGAGATGATCATGCACCTCTGGGGCCAAGTGGAGAAGGTTGAGGGAACAGATTGAGAACCCGTGTGTGGAAAGAATGAGATTGCGGGGGATTGGCAGGGATTCTGGAAGAATTTCAAAACTGAGAGGGAAGACCGGGAGAATTTTCAATCAGATAGCGGTGAGAACGATTAGTAGTGTGAC
>JACEFZ010013981.1:12500-22199 GCA_014155875.1 Cepaea nemoralis | reverse complement strand
GCCCCCCCAATGCCCCACCAGGTGACTCCAGACCGTAAAACAGGCTACTAGGTGCAACAGATTAATATCATTGAAAGTAGGAACTTGGAACGTTTAGGAACAATGAATGCAGATGGAAAATTAGAAAACATCAAAAAGAAATGGGGAGAGGAGAAGATTAACATATTATGAGTATCGGAAACGAGATGGAAAGGAGCAGGGATAAGGACAGGAGAGGATTGTAAGATTATTTACTCTGGGGGAGAAGAACAGCAAAGAGGTGTAGCCATTATATTAGATAAGCAAACATCAAATTCTGTCAAAGGATATCATGCTGTATCAGACAGAGTCCTATTAGTAAAATTAAACGGAAGACGTTTTTAAAATAAATGTCATTCAAGTATATGCCCCAACAAGTGAAAGCAGTGAAGAAAGCATAGAGGAATTTTATAATGACGTGGAGTCTGCTTTGAAGAACTGCAAAAAAATCAGAAATAAATATCATAATGGGTGATTTCAACGCAAAAATAGAACAGCACGGCGATGGATGCAGTGTAGGCAACCATGGGTTTGGGAGAGAGAAATGAAAGAGGATACAGACTTGTAGAATGGGCAAAAGAACAAGAAATGGTTGTAGGAAACACCTGGTTTAAACAGCATCCTAGAAGATTATGGACATGGAGGAGTCCAGACAGCAGGATTAAAAACCAGATAGATTATATCCTGATTAGCAAAAGTTTTCGAAATGCGGTTAACAGTCGTAAAAACAGTTCCAAATGGCAGACTGTTACAGTGATCACAGATTAATTACAGGCACATTGAGGGTAAGTTAAAGAAAGTCAAGTATACAGCAGGAAACCCTAAATATGACTTGTGCAAAATTGAAAACTGACAAAGAAATACAAGATAATTTTAACATAGAAGTAAGAACAAATTTGATATATTTTCTGATCTAGAGATCCTATTTCAAGATGTAGATGATCAATGGGAAACGATGAAGAATTCAGTCAGTTGCGCAGCAGAAAAAACTATTCCAAAAGTAAAGAAAGTGGGCCGTAAGACATGGATGACTGAAGAAATTTTACAACTAATGGAAACAAGAGACAGAAACAAAATAATCCTGCCAAATATGAATAAATTCACAGAAAAGTGGGAGAACCTTATGTAAGGAGGCAAAAGAAACATGGCTTGAGAAAATTTGCAGGAGAAATTGAAAAACAACACAACAGTAACAATGCGAACTAATGCACAAAAGAATTCAGGAGCTTACTAATCAAAGAACACGTACATCAGCAGGCTGCCTAAAGACAAAAGATGGAAGAGTCATAATAGAAAAAGATCAAATTCTTACATGAAATGGTCAGATTATGTGAGAAACCTTTATGACGATAACAGAGACGAACAGTATGATGTCCAAAAATAATAATGAAGGACCAGCAATTTTTAATATGGAGGTTCAGAATGCGCTTAACCATATGAAATCTGGCAAGACCCCCGGTTCAGACAGCGTCACAACAGAAATGATAATGCTTTAGAAGAATATTGAATAGATAAAGTTACCAGTCTGCTTAATACAAATATATGATATTGGAAATATACACTCAGGAGTTATGTAATTCTGTATTTATTGCAATCCCAAAGAAATCAGGAGCCATTGGAATGTGATCAACATCGAACAATTAGTATAATGAGTCAACATCACGAAGATTTTGCTAAGAATTATCATGCAAAGAGTTAGGAGGAAAATACAACCTGAAATAGGAGAAGAAAAATGTGGGTTTGTGGAAGGCAAGGGTACAGTAAATGCTGTGTATATACTGAGAAACATAATCGAACGTTCTATAGAAGTAAACAAAGATCTACACCTTTGCTTTATTGACTACACAAAGGCTTTTGATAAAGTGAGACATGTCAACATGATAAGGATGCTTGAAGATCTACAAATTGATGGAAAAGATCTTAGACTTGTAAAAAACATATATTGGTGACATAAGCCTGGGTCATTGACATTGAGTTGAGTGACCGGGCATGAGAAAGAATGGAGATGAAAGTGGGAGACAGTAAGGTGAGTGACCTGGCTACGAGGAAAACAATCAACCCTCAGAAATAATGGGCGGATATGAGGTGGAAGGCCCCAGGGGGGATGGTTCGAAGGACAGTTGTGTGTTGTGTGAAGTGAGGAGACTGGAAAAGTCAGTGAGAGAAGAGACCGACTGCGGGTCAGGTCGTTTAAGAGAGATCTCCGTGTTGGGTTGTTCTCCGAGTTGTGAAGACAGGGCCTGAACCAGAGTGGGTTCTATAGTTGAGCAGTGGCTCCACCCAATGTGTGGGTTGTATTGTGGGAGATCCAGCCGTGGATAGTAGCTGGATTACCTGTCTGGTGGATTGAGATACGAAGCAGGCCGTGAGAAGGCATTTATGTGTGCTGGTTAAATTGTGAGGAGGATATTGAGAATCTATGGATACAATTGTTTCTGGATATATACATATGTTTCCGTGAGTCTGTATTATTCTGTAATAAAGGATTATGTGCGCCAACTGAATCTTGTTTCATGACTGGTGAATATGCACTGCGGGGGTGAGTACATTGCAAGACAGATATCTCCATTGACACACTATGAGTAATCGTTCCCTAGACAACGACCATCACACAATAATGTCATGAGCATATCGTAAGAACCTCGTGATATTATCATCAAGAAAACGTGTGACAATCTGTGAGCTCGTCCGATCAAGAACATCTGGGTGCTCGTCGCTTAGTAAGGAGTATCTGGAAGGCTACGTACGGTCAACGAACAACAGTAAAAGGGAGATCACTTGTTTCAAATGTGGAAGGAACGGGCATGTCAGTCATCAATGTAGGATGAGAGAAACCAGAGCACTCAAATGCAGCACAAGTAATTGAGACGCTGAACAATGAAGATTGTAGTGGGTGCAAACCTCTTTTTGAAAAAGACGGTCAGCCAGTCTTAATATGTGGTCATACAGTGAAAGCAGGATCAGCAGTACATGAAGGAGGAAGTCTGAAGATGCATCATGGGTTTGTTAATGATAAGGCCAGCGTTAACAATTAGGGATTCCGGATGTACGTCTATCGGAGTGAGGAGAAGTTTAATAGATCCCTCGGATTATACAGGGAAAAGATTAGATGCATAACATTCAACGGCACAGTAGAGTTCTACCCATTAGCCATAATAACAGTAAAAACACCATATATCACTGGAAGAGTGACAGCGTGTGTTCCTGGACTCACCAGTGGCTGATTTGATCATAGGAAATGTTATAGGAGTTAAAGATTGTACAGAAGAGGAAGTAGTTTATTGGGACCGAAAAATATAGTGTAAGCAGTATGAGGTAGTTACCACAAGAGAACCTAAATTAGAGAGTATAGCTGAGGTAGAAGAGGCACTTGAAGTAGACACAGGAACTCAGGACAAGGATAGTACAGCTGAGCAGATGAGAATGGATCCCAAATATAGTGCTAGTGACTCCAGAGACAAGATACTACTCTGAACAAATGTTCCCAAGGGTGTAGGAGAGTAGAACATAGGCAGTCAAAGAAAGGTAGATGGTGCTTCGAGAGGAAGAACAATGTTCTCACTCGCAGGTTTTCAGATAGCAGATCGGCACGTGGGCAAGTAGCAGTATCTTTAGCACACAGAGACCGATATACTAGAACAGCTCAGGATAGTGCATGTGCAGGGCACATAGGCATAAGGCGTATGCAGCAGAAAGCAAGGTTGCCCAGGTGTATGGGCCGAGATTGAATAAAGAGTTCAGACTAAACAGAGACTCAAGTGTAACGGTGCAATATGCAGATAGGAAAGTTGAGTCAGGTCAAAAGAGTGTTCGCGACATTACTGACCCAGGGCTAGGGATAGCAAACAGATGTTGTAATTGTAGAGGTACCATGAGTCTTGGGTACGTGAAAGGGAGACACAGCATTGACAGGAATCAGAGGAGGGTTAATGCAAGAACAGAACCACCTGATATAGGGTCGGTACACAAATAGTATTGTGGGGTCGTGAAGTAGTAAGAGACCGGTGGGTACATAAGTATAATGCTTTCCTATAATGTTATTATTATTATGTGATGTATTAGTTCATGCATTGATACACAAGATAGAAAGATGGTTGTATTATGTGTGATGAATATAGGAATGTACTATGAGCATTTGGATGTATTATGTAGTGTGGTAGCTAGAGTAAGGTGCAGCCATACTTAGGGCTACCCAGCAAGCAATATTCTGGTCACATGTTTAGTAAGTTTTAGTCTCCCAATATTTGAAACGAAGTTTTCTTTTAAGAGGGGGGTGCATGACATAAGCCTGGGTCATTGACATTGAGTTGAGTGACCGGGCATGAGAAAGAATGGAGATGAAAGTGGGAGACAGTAAGGTGAGTGACCTGGCTACGAGGGAAAACAATCAACCCTCAGAAATAATGGGCGGATATGAGTGGAAGGCCCCAGGGGGGATGGGTCGAAGGACAGTTGTGTGTTGTGTGAAGTGAGGAGACTGGAAAAGTCAGTGAGAGAGAGAACCGACTGCGGGTCAGGTCGTTTAAGAGAGATCTCCGTGTTGGTTGTTCTCCGAGTTGTGAAGACAGGGCCTGAAACCAGAGTGGGTTCTATAGTTTGAGCAGTGGCTCCAACCCAATGTGTGGGTTGTATTGTGGGAGATCCAGCCGTGGATAGTAGCTGGATTACCTGTCTGGTGGATTGAGATACGAAGCAGGGCCGTGAGAAGGCATTTATGTGTGCTGGTTAAATTGTGAGGAGGATATTGAGAATCTATGGATTACATTGTTTCTGGATATATACATATGTTTCCGTGAGTCTGTATTAATTTCTGTACATAAAGGATTATGTGCGCCAACTGAATCTTGTTTCATGACTGGTGAATATGCACTGCGGGGGTGAGTTAACATTGCAAGACAGATATCTCCATTGACACACCATGAGTATCGTTCCCTAGACAACGACCATCACACAATAATGTCATGAGCATATCATCGTAAGAACTTCGTGATATTATCATCAAGAAAACGTGTGACAATTGGAAACAACAAGCTGCCATAAGAGTTGATAATGAAGTAAGCCAATATCAGCCTATTAAAAGGGGTGTGAGACAGGGATGTGTAATGTCTCCAGATCTGTTTTCCCTGTACAGTGAAAGTATTTTCAGAAATATTGAAGATATGGAAGGAATCAACATTGGGGGACGATGCATCAATAACATTAGATATGCAGATGATACAGTCTTGATTGCAGACAATGAACAGGACCTGCAAAATTTAGTAGATGCTATTGTTACACACAGTGAACAACTAGGGATTAGAATTAAATTGTAAAAAAGACACAGATTATGGTCGTCACTAGGAAGGACGAAATACCACAAGTGTAATATACAAGTAAATGGGGAATATTCTTCAACAAGTGAGCAGGTACAATTATCTCGGAACAGTAATAACATCTGATGGGAGATGCCTTGAAGAGATTAGAACAAGAATCGCCATGGCAAAAGTAGCCTTTAGCAAGATGAAAAACATATTGACCAATAAAAAGATGTCAATTGAAACGAGAAAAAGAGTGTTGAGATGCTACATTGAACCTGTACTTTTATATGGATGTGAAGCGTGGACAATGAGCAGTCAGGCTGAAAAACATCTGATGGCTGTAGAGATGTGGTTTCTGAGGAAAATGCAAAGAATACCATGGACAGCCAGAAAGACCAATGAACAAGTCCTTCAAGAAACAAATGAAGATCGTAAATTGATTAGAGAAATTAGACGTAGACAGTCAACATTTTTGGGCATGTTATGAGAAGAAATGGATTGGAGAATTTGGTGACAACTGGTAAGATCGAGGGGAACAGACCAAGGGGAAGACCTAGAAGCAAGTACCTGGATGGCTTGGCCTTGTGGCATGGTCGAGACAGAAACACGGAGCTGATCCACGACTCTGGTGATCGAGTGAGATGGCAGAACATGACCGCCCACGCTTACCGGCATGGCACATGATGGATGGAGATCAGAAAAGGCTTTCGCAGAGTAAGAAAAACCCAAGAAATACATATGGACCATTCTTGAAGACTATGGGATACAAGGGCAATGGCTAGAAAACATCATAGCCATGTACCACTCGTGCCAAAGTGCAGTAAGAACACAAGAAGGTATATCAGATATGTTCACAGTCAATACAGGAGTGAGACAGGAATGTGTGCTCTCTCCTCTGCATTTAATGTCTACATGGACAGTATACCTAAGAAGCAAGTCGTGACAGAACAGATCAGAAAATTTGAACTCTTTTCTCCAATAAAACAACTACCCACAGAAATAAATGAACTCTCTATTTGCAACGATCGAGTGGCCTGTTTAGTACAAGCGATGAGGCAGACCACAAATCATATTACTATCTGAGTTCAACCTGTAGCAGATCGATATGAGTATAAACACAGCCTAAACCGAGTAATGCAAGTTAGGCAGTGATCACCGTGCCCACTAAGTATACAGATAAATAGCACAACTCTGAAACAAGTTAAAGAATTCAATAATCTTGAAGTATGGATCACAAGATGGCAGATTGGACACCAAATCGAAATCAATGTCAAAAAAGCTAGTGCACTTACATATCAAGGTTTTGTACTAAGGACTTACTTATCAACTATCACCCTTACTGAAACATTCAAATATTACCCATGTCCGCAAAACGACAGATGAATAAATAAACAGGCATTTTCCCCACACCAACCCTATGCTACCAATCTCAAACTTGGACTTTATCCAAATCCACAACTTTCTGAATTCGGCAAAATCAACACCTGCGAGATGAGATCCTGGAGGCTGCCAACGTAACAATCCGAGACGAGTAAAGAAATGTTGTTCTCAGACAGACAGGGGATCACCAACCTTGTGTCACAGTTACTGAACAGACAGAAGATCACTGGTTTGGCCATGGTCCGTCAAAATGCAACACCGAACAACTACCATCACTGGCCTTACATCGAAAATCATCTGCGAGACCCAGAGGACGGTCCAAGGAAGAAAATGGATTGACAACTATCAAAGACATTGTACAAATCGCAAGGAAATGACCCATCCAATACCGCCCACCGTGCGCCTGGAGCGCAAATTATTCCTCCCCACGGCTCTTGACGCAGAAGTGGAAGATGATGATGATGATGATGATGATGATGTGATTGATGATGATGATGATGATGATGATGATGTGATGATGATGAGATTGATGAAACAATAGTAAAGGACCACTCGCAACTGCTTTTAATAATATCAAAAACATTCAAAAATCACCATCTTCCCCACTTTTGCCCTCAAGCGTCGTGGGGAGAAATAATTGTCGTCCCCAGCACCCCTTTGGTTGCACTAGTATTGTCATTCCGTGTGACTGTACATCGTCTTGATGTCGTCCAATTCATTTTTCTTCTTGTAACGTTCCTCTTGCTTTCTTATCAGATCTTTTTCTTTTCTTTTTTTTCTTCTGATGTAACGCCGGTGCTTAGCCTTAACACAACATCTCCATTTTAACTTAATTATGGCGAAGACATAACCGTAATTCCCAATCATAACGAGACATATCCATAAACTGCCTAACCAAGAGGACAAATCAATAACGACTCAACACTGATAAGAGATTATAACGACTTAAACCATAACAAGACATAATCATAACTTTTTGGTTTGTCCGACGATCACATCACGTCACACGGGTGTAACCATTAAGTGCTCCGTTCTACTCCTAACTCAAGCCACGAGTCTATAGAATCTCTCCAGTGGCACGAACCCCGTAGCACCGGCGAGGATACTGAAATACTTTGGGTAGATTTTTTACTCGAAATTTTGGCCGGGGCAGCGCCGTTGGGCTACTATTTTTGTTTTTTGTTCCAAGTGCCAAGGAGTTTTTTTTTACATGCGCACACTACCCGAGACCAGGGGAAATTGTGTTACTAGAAGTCCACGTGAAAAAATTCCGGCCCTCACCAGGGCTTGACCCCGGGACCTCGAGCACTCGAGGCGGCACCATACCTCGAGACCACTCAGCCTATTTACATAATTATAACAACAAAAGCATAACGAGACATAACCGTAACAATGGAACTATTTTTGTTTAATTTGTCCCACGTCACTTAGCCGCTATGTGTCTGTGAATGGATAAGACCATCACAGTTTATAAGCCAAAAACAAGGAGGAATGGGTGGTCAATTTTTCCCTTCCTTTAGCAGCGACGAGCCCAGGCGTAACCCGCTTCCGGCCGTCCTTATGAACATTCCACGCAGTTTTTTATCAACTTCGCTAACGCTCCCGCTCACCCCCTAACTAGATGAGACAA
The DNA here is from genome assembly GCA_014155875.1 of Cepaea nemoralis. Lineage (NCBI taxonomy): Eukaryota > Metazoa > Mollusca > Gastropoda > Stylommatophora > Helicidae > Cepaea > Cepaea nemoralis. The sequence goes on along the minus strand of JACEFZ010013981.1, from coordinate 13,874 downwards.
CAATAACGGCTTAACCATGCCAAGACATAACAATAACGGCTTAACTATAGGACATAAACAATAACGGATTAACTAGCAAGAAAAACATAACGGCTTAACAATAGCAAGACATATCAAACAACGGCTTAACTATGATGAGACATAACAATAACAGCTTAACCATAGCAAGACATAACAATAACGGCTTAACTATGATGAGACATAACAATAACAGCTTAACCATAGCAAGACATAACAATAGCAAGACATAACAAACAACGGCTTAACTATGATGAGACATAACAATAACAGCTTAACCATAGCAAGACATAACAATAACGGCTTAACAATAGACAAGACATAACAATAACAGTTTAACAATAGCAAGACATAACAACAACGGCTTAAGCTTAGCTATAGCAAGACATAACAATAACAAACAATCATTATGACTCAACCATAAGAAGACATTATAACGGCTTAATCATAACGAGACAACCATAAGAAGTTAATCATGACAAGACAAAGCAATAACGACATAACCCTTAATAAGAGAGTCTAATAGCTTAACCTTAACGAAACAACCAGTACGACTTAACCTTAACAAATCACAACCATTACGAATCAAACATGAGAAGACATAACCATAACGGCTTCACTATAACAAGACATAACCATAACGGTTAACCCTAACATAACATAACCATTATGACTCAACCATGAAAAGACAAAACCACAAGGGCTTAATCATAACGAGTAACCGTGAAGTAACGTAATGAAACGGCCTGTGTTGATGTAGGAAATGTTGCACAATTAAATGGGCTTAGAGAACACTGAAATACAAGAACGTGGATGCTGTATGATACATTCAGATGTATTGATTGGCACTTACTGAAGGTAACGAAACAAAATAACCTGATTGCCAGACTGATTAAATAGCTGAGGTCACGGCAGACAACAGAAATATCAACATGGTAATGCGCATCAGATAAGAAACCACCATTTCCAAGTAAGCTTAGCTGTCAAATGCTGCCAGACATCATCATCATCATCATCATCATCATCATCATCATCATCATCATCATCATCAACAACAACAACATTATGTACCATGAAGATAAGCGCGGAGGCCATTGTTCACCAACTCTTTGCATCAAGTAAGTGTTCTTGTCCCCATTACCCAGACTAAGAACAGATTAACTATTTCCCATGGAAACAGCACAACTGATTCTGTTTAAGAACACGTAACGGGTAACAAGATTTCTGGGGGTCATCTAAAAAAATAAGTCGCCTAAAAGTCGACAGGGTCGACTACATTGCACCGGGTGTTATCACATATGGCTCAGTGTCTGTCCGCAGTGCGGGAAGCGTCACACAAAACACGAACTCTGTAGC
>JACEFZ010013981.1:0-7500 GCA_014155875.1 Cepaea nemoralis | reverse complement strand
ATGTTGCAATAGGACATCTTTACTCAGAAGTCCACGTCGTTTGGATTTGATTGCGGTCGAAGATGATTCCTGAGAAGATCTGTATACGTATCACTGATGACAGTTTTCCCTCTTGACGTGCAGTGCTCTAAAATAACACCTCGTTCATCCCAAAAGAGAGCCAATATAACCTCCCCAGCAGATGACTGCGTGCGAAACTTCTGTGGTTTCGGTGAGTAGGGATTCCTTACTCGCTCTCTTCGTTTCCGGCTCGAGGTAGTGAACCCGGGTTTCATCTCCAGTAACAATTCTTGATAGGAAACCATCACCTTCTGCTTCAAAGCACTGCAAAGGTTCTTGACAAGCATCAATGAGACGTTGTTTTAATTCTCGGGGAAATTTACACTACTGTAGCAGATTATGGATGATGTGGTGTGCTGAACCTTGGCTGATTTCAAGATGTGCGGCAATGTCACTCACAGTCAATAGTTTTCCTGTAAGAGGCCGTCAACGGCTGCAATCGAATCTGGGGTCACTGCTCGGTGTGCCTGACCCGGCCGTGAACGGTTTGACACTGACGTCACGCTGTTTTGAAACTGCCTACTCCACGCATACACTTGCTGGACTGACAGGCATGCATCACCATACTAAACCTTCATTCGCCGATAAATTTCTACAGATTTGACCCCTTCACTGATTTAAAAACAAAAACGGATAACATAACGCCGCTCCTCTTTGGTGCGTGTTAAAAGTGGGGCGGCCATCTTTAAATTGTCCTTATGACGTCACCGTATTTGTCTGCACCGTGGTGTCACGTGCTGGACACTCTTGACATGTTTTAAAACAATATTGACAGGTTACAATACAATGACATGGTTATTGTCATTTCTATCACACTGTCAAGGTTTTCATTTGAAGCCGCCTGGAATTAGAGGACACACTCGACACATAAACATTGAAGGCTGTAGTTAACTTCACCGGGATTTGAATCTGTCACTTTCAAATGGCGAAAGCGCCACGCTGCTGGAACAATTGTACTTCGACGCATGACCAACCAGACCCCGTTTTGAAAGGTGTCTTCATTAGCCAGGTCTATCATCTACCTGAAACTACAACTGTGGAATACGGGCAGAATTCGTATCTAACCACTGAAGTAGAGCTATAAGGTTCCGAATTTTATATTAACACACTAGAGGTCAAATAACAAACACGCCCAACCGTAGTAAATATTATGCCAAATGACATTACTGTGTAATACTATCCCACATAGAAGTTAAGTGTGCTATAAACTTGCATCTGGTAAGGATGGGATTCCACTAGAGATTATCAGGAGTGGGCAAGACACACTGACCCAACAGAGCCACCAGCTAATAGAGCTATGTTGGCGAGTGGGACAAGTCTCACAGGATTTCAAAGATTCATGCAACATAACACTGTACAAGAACAAGGGCGATCGGAGTGATTGTAACAACTATAGGGGTACCCTCTTCTGTGTATTCTTGGGAAAGTATTTGTCAGAATTGTTCTGTGCAGACTTCAAGTCCTGGGAGATCAAGTCTGCCCCGAATCACAGTGTGGCTTCCGTCAGAACCGGTCTACCATTGATATGATATTCTCATTGCGACAGATGCAAGAAAAATGCAGTTAACAGCATCAACCACTGTTTAATGCTTAATAGCGGATGTGTGGGTGGGTGGGTGAGGAGATATGTGTTTTGGGTGGTTGAGTATATCTGTGTGGGTGTGGGTAGGGGATATGTGTGTGGTGTGTGGGTAGGCGATATATGTGTGGGTGTGGGTGGTGGATATGTGTGTGGTGGGGGATGTATGTGGTGTCTGTTTAATGGATGGGTCGTTGGTTTGGTGGGTGGTTGGGGGTGTGTGGGTAAGTGGTGGAGGATGTGTGAGTGAGTGTGTGTAGGTTGGTGGATGGGTGGGAGATGTGTGTGGATGGGGAGATATGTGTGGTGTGTTGGCTAAGGATATGTGTGTGGTGTGTGTGTGTGGTGTGTGGGTGGGGGATGTGTGTTGTGTGTATGTGGGGGGGGTGTGTGTGGTGGGTGGGTGAGGATATGTGTGGGTGTGGGTGGGGGATATGTGTGTGGTGAGTGTGTGGGGGATATTGTGTGGATTGTGGGTGGGGGATATGTGTGTGGTGTGTAGGTGGGGGATATGTAGTGGTGTGTAGGTGGGGGATATGTAGTGGTGTGTGGGTGTTGGGTATGTGTGTGTGGTGTGTGGGTGGGAGATATTGTGTGGGTGGGGTATGTGTGTGGTGTGTGGGTGTTGGATATGTGTGTGTTGGGGGTGTTGGTTAGAGTATATGGGGTAGTGGGGGATGTATGTGTGGGTGGTAGGGTATACATTAGTGGATTGGGGATGTATAGGTGGGTAAGAAGCTGTGTGTGTGGGTAGGAAGGTGTGTGTTGGTGGGGATATGTGTTTACGGGTAGGGATGTGCGAGTGGATGATGGATGTGTGGGTGGTTGAGGGATTATGTGTGGGTGGGAAATGTGTGATCGAGGGAGATGTGGTTGGGGGATGAGTGGTTGTGTGTGTGGGTGGATGGGTAGAGTATGTGTGGGTGGGGGTTGTGTGGGTGGGGTGAGTGTGTGTGTTTGGATGTGTATGTGGGTGGGCGCGGGATGTGTGGGTTGGTGGGGAATGTTTGTGTGGGTGGGTGAGTGTGTGTGGATTGGGGGTATGGGTGAGGGTTGTGTACTAGCTCCGACCCTATTTGAAATATACTTTTGATTATTGAAATATGCCTTTCGTGTTCAGGATGGCGGTATATACATTCACTCACGTTCAGATGGCGGACTCTACAATACTCAGAGATTGAAGGCCAAAACCAAAATTAGTGTATTGATAAAAGAGTTGCTGTTCGCAGATCATGCAGCAATTACAACACACTCTGAGGAAGAATTACAATGTCTACTATCTGCATTCCCCAATGCTTGTTCTGAATTTGGTTTAATAATTAGCTTAAAGAAGACACAGATTATGTCACAAGGTGCACATGGGGTACCATCAATCTTTATAGACGACTCCGAACTGGAGATAGTAGACCATTTTACATATTTAGGATCAGAGGTAAATAGCAAATTTTTCCTAGATCAGGAAATCAACATCAGGATTGGTAAGGCAGCAACAACAATGAACAGGTTAACAAAAAGAGTCTGGGACAATAGGAAGCTTACAGCCAAAACAAAAGTCCTTGTCTATCAAGCCTGTGTCCTTTGAACTCTTATTTATGGCAGTGAAGCCTGGTCAACTTACTCACACCAAGAGAAACGTTTAAACAGCTTTTATATGCGATGTCTGCGAAGAATTCTTGGTATTAAGTGGCAAGACAAAATCACAAATACTGAAGTATTGGACAGATCAGGTTGTGTGACGGTGTGTTCCATGCCCAGTCTTCGTAGACTTAGATGGAAAGGACACGTTAGGAGGATGGATGCTGGCAGAATACCAAAGGACATCCTTTTTGGTGAACTACAGATGGGTAAGAGCTCTCGGAATCGGCCTCTGCTGCGATATAAAGATGTGCGTAAGCGGGACATGATTGATACAGGCATTGATAACGCATATTGGGGGAAAGTCGCCACCGAACGTGTTGCATGGAGGGCAAATATCAGAAATAGAAAACAGACAAAGGAGAAAATGATTGCAGATAGGTCACACATCGAGCGCATGAGACTTAAGATGGTGCGTGATATTGAAAATGACCAAATGTTCACATGCATCCATTGTGGACGAATATTTACAGCGCGAATTGGTCTGATCAGTCACATTCGTTAAGCAGTAAAGCAATAACATGGCTCGAGACACAGACATTCACAAGGGCATGTTTCCTTAGCGACTCAATGAGCATGCCCAAGAGGATACAGATGGGGTGGATCCGAAGAGAATGGTTGCTGTCTCTGGAGTGGTCTCGGCTGGCAAAGATCAGATTCATCTTCGTGCCAGGGCATGCAGGGAGTACACGGAAATGAGCGGGCTGACAAGCTCATAAGTAAGGCTACTGTGGAGGGCGGACGCGCCATGGACCAGGCTGACATACTGAATGCTCAACGAGAAGTAAGACTTTTGCGAGAACCAAGTGATGACTGTGAATCTACAACCATGGTCAGACTGAGAGAACAGCAAATTAAAATAGTTGTGGCCAAACAAGAACACTACGCAGGAAGCCAAAGAAGATTGATAAACCAACACAGAACTGGTGTCGTTAGCCGCTACACGCTGCGGGATTTGCTGGGGAGGGGATCCGAGCACTTATGGACTGAATGGTTCGGTGTGCAATGAGGATGATCTGTCGACTAACTAACTAACATTCGCTACCGCCATGGGTTGTAGTTACTATGCCTTTTTGAAGCACAATGTAACAAACTATCGCCTGTCAAGCCGGCAAGGTGTCAATGATGAACTATACCACACGTCACTTTTTGAAATGTTTGCTGCATCTAGACACATCATTACGGTACTACTGCTGCTGCTGCTGCTATACTGTTTACTTCTGTTACAGCTTCCATACTCTCATTACTACAACTAATACTTTCGCAACGATTGCTGCTACTACTACTTCTACTACTACTACTTCTACTATTACTACTCCTATAATTACAACAACAACAACAACAACTACTACTACTACTACTACTACTACTACTACTACTACTACTACTACTACTACTACTACTACTACAATACTACAACCAACACTACTAATAAACATTATGCTATTACCAACTGATGTTTATGTGTAATACTTTACCACATAGGAACGACGACGATGATGACTACTACTACTATTACTACTATTATTACTACTACTACTATTACTACTACTATTACTACTACAACTACTACTACAACTACTACTACTACTACTAATACTACTATTAATACTACTACTACTACAGCTACTACTACTACTACAACTACTACTACTACTACTACCAATACTACTACTACTACTACTACTACGACTACTTTTATCATACTACTGTTGCTACTTCTATAACAACTACTACAACACTTCACTACAACCCATATAAATCCTAGCAACAGTCACACCCTCCTGATTGACTCATACGTTAGATTAGATAGTTCTTTACTACAAACACTAAAACGTACAACAATGCAGAGTTGATGCTGCTCCTGCTTCTATCCCAAACACTTGTTCACCAGGGTGAAATCCTACAACTCCATCCTCATTGCCCCGTCCAGAGTGGTTAACAGGTCAAACACGAAGATAACACTGCGACTGGCCATCAACACAAATCCCCGCTTACCTAACTGTAAGCTCACATAACCCACTTGACAAACTCTCGAAATATGCGGTGAACTCCCATAACTGCGGAAGCATACAACCCACTGGCTACAACAATCAACGCCATCCACAGCGCCAAGATTCCACTTCCAAGGCGGAAGGAAACCCCAAACAGAAGCAGCCGTCAGATTACGGCAAATGTTCTCACGTGAAAAGCGAGGCAAACACGAAAGATGTGTGGCTCCTCTGCCCACCAAGAAATGTGTGTTGCCAATTTCTATATAGGTTCAGTGCTGAATTTCCGAGGCTAATATGATCGGCTAAGGGCTAAGGAAAAGACAGAAACTGAGACAAGATATTCTGCTTGAGTTCTAATATTAATTCTTAGAACCACGGGCGGAAACTGAGACAAGATATTCTGCTTGAGTTCTAGTATTAATTCTCAGAGCTACAAGCACCACTGAGACAAAATACTGGGTGGCGGCATCCGCTGCGGGTATTTCAAATGATACCTTTCAGCAGGGTTGCCACTTTTTTTTGACCAAAAGTATCTAGAAACGGCCTAAACAACATCCATAAATATCTAGATTTCGTTGGAAAGTATCTAGGAAATATATCCAGATTGAGAAAGTAAGAAATTACGTATGTATTGATGTGACTGCGGCTCTCCCTGGCGAAGAGTTTACGGCTATCGCCGTAATCCCGTATATTCTCGTGAGTAACGCAGCTGCACCCGAACCGACAGCGGTTCGAGCCGCGCTGGTAACTTACAGGGGTATGTGAGCCGGTCGCTCAGAAAGCAATGGCAAACTACTGAGGGTAATCTTGCCTTGTACATCAACAGCAGCTGAAAAATTCTGATGTTGACTGCACCATCCTGTAAGGGATATGCAACATTAAAAAGAAAATTGATGTGACTTACCTATAGAATCATGTCCTCATCTTCACTGATGCCGGTCTCACAAAATGCACTTAGATTGGATGATGAAGTTGAAGCTTCAGATTCAAAATGACTCTGGTATGCTTTAGTTGTTCCAATTTCTTTTATTACACGATCAGGGAGCTGATACGGTGAACAGCATTTTCCTGATCTTATCAGGCCAAATCTTATTGTCAATATAGCATTTAAGAGATCATGTTTCATCTTGTTTCTTAGTTTACATTTTGTATAATTCACAGTACTGAAAACTCTTTCCGCATCAGCATTTGAATGGGGTAGTATCATGGCAGACATCGCGCATTCAAAGAGCTCACAGAATGGACTGTTACCTGAGACATCTTTAAATTGTCTTACTTCACTCCAAAAGCTTCAGTTTCTGTTTTGTTTGTCCAGTCAACCAAATTTATTTTTGTTAACTAATATTCTGCTTCCGCCCACACTATTATCAGTAGCCCCTAAAAATTTAATAACTTGACAATATTTAGGTATGGCCTTTACTGGCTGAGGTATGTTGTTAATAGAAAAGAGTGGAATATTTTTCAATACATCTAAATTTTCAGGAAGTCTCTGCTTCAGTTGATCGAATAATGAGACAAAAAAATCTTGACAGTGCTTTCTTAAGTTGTTCTCTTCATTTTCTGTTAACAGTCCTTTTGTTTTTAAACCATCAATTTTTGATTCGATTTGGTATCCCAGGTACGGCTTGGGAGCCAAATAGCTCTCTATAGTGCAAGTGAACAAGTCAGCTTTACAAGTTGGCAATATAAGTCTTTTACCAATTGAGTGAAATAGCAAAGTGAGGTCGTCAAGTAATTTAACTTTATCAACATTTTGAGATTCAAATAGTTTATTAACTTTTTGCACTTCACATAAAATGGGTTGTGAAAAGAGAAGGATGCCAAATTTTGTTCATCACTGTACATTCCATATAGTATTTCAGCTGTGTAGCACTTTTCATTTTGTCTTGTTAATTCGAAGTGATTCAACTCCAACCATTGGTTCACAATTGTTTCAACAGCTGGTTGAATTGATAACCATCTAATTTTGCAATATGACAGAACTTTCAGTGGTGAGGAACTATCATTTAATGCTTTATCTAAATTATTATACTGCTGTTGTCTGACAGATGATTTGGAGAACCAGTTATGTGTTTCAGCAATAAGGAATTCCAAATTCCTTGGTAAACATTCTGACTGATGAGGCATGCGATAAAGCTAGTGCAAGGTGACACGCAATTTTGAGGAAAAGATGGATATCTTCTTCAATTTTGCTACCCAACGCCCCAAAGGTTGAAAATTTAAACCGAAAAC
>JACEFZ010013980.1:0-33235 GCA_014155875.1 Cepaea nemoralis | reverse complement strand
AAACCCCAGAAAATATACATGAAGACATGACAAAAACCAGATGATGTACTGAAAAAAATGAATTCAACCGATAATATACATGAAGACATGACATACAACCTGGAAAATATACATGAAGACATGACACAAACCCCGGATAATAAAACATAAGAAAAAACAAAACGGATAATATACATGAAAAACAGGAAACAAAACCCAGAAAATATAATAAAGACAGGGACCAAAACCCAGATAATATAAAAATGAAGACGGGACACAAAACCCAGAAAAACATACAAAAAGCCTGACACAAAAACCGATTTTATACATGAAACTTTACACAAAACCGGATAATATACTGAAAAACAAAAAACAAAAAAAACCCGATAATAAAATGAAGACATGACATAAAACCCCGGATAATAAAAATGAACCCCGGGGACAAATTTTTCAGATAAAATATTTGAAGACATGTCAAAGAACCCAGATTAAGTACAGGAAGACATGACAAAAAACCCAGATAAAAATAAGCACAACAAAAAAACCAAAGATAAATAAATGAAGACACAACAAAAAACCCCAGAAAAATAAAAATGAAGAAAACAACAAAGAATCCGAAAATAAAAAATGAAGACACAACAAAAAACCCAGATAATTAAATAAAGACCAACAAAGAATCCAATAATTTTATATAAAATATGACAAAGAACCCAGATAATATTAATGAAAATGACAAAAAACCCAGACAATTAACATAAAGGGAATGCCCAAAGAAACCAGATGGGTGTACACAAGACATGAAAAAGGGGATCTAGAAAAAAAAAATGAAACAAGCCCCAAATAGCCCAAAAATGTACATGAAGACACGAAAAAAGGCCCGATAATGTACATAAAGACAAAACAAAACCCCCAGAAAATGTACGAAGACATGAAAAAGTGCCCAGAAAAAAGGTACATAAAGGGGACCACGATAAAGTGCCCGGGATAATGTACCGAAGACACGTTTAAAGTCCCCCATATAATGTACCGAAGACAATGAAAAAGTGCCGTTTGGTACATGAAGCCATGAAAAAGTGCCCAAAAGGGTACACAAAGACACGTTTAAAAGTGCCCAGATGATGACTGAAGAAACGATAAAGTGCCAGAAAATTCATGAAGAAACAACCCCAGTCCCCCGGATAATGGACATGAAGACACAAATAAAGTGCCCAGATAATGTCATGAAGACATGAAAAAGGGCCCCAGAAAAATGTACATAAAGACACGATAAATTTGCCCAAAATAATATAATGAAGACACAAAAAACCAACCCAATAATATACATGAAGACAGGGACATAAAACCCAATAATAAAAAGGGAAGACATGAAAAAGAACCCAGAAAAATTTAACATGAAGACATGACAAAGAACCCAGATAGTGTACACGAAAAACATGACAAAGGATCTAAAAATTTTAAAATAAAGGACACACGATAAAGTGCCCAGATAATGAAACATAAGAACACGATTAAATTTCCAGAAAATGTAAAAGGGGGACACGATAAATGCCCAGAAAATGTAAATAAATTACAGACACACAACCCAGATAATATCCATGAAGACAGGACCACCCCCCCAGATTAATATACTAAAGACATGACAAAAACCCAAATAAATACATGAAGACAGCACAAAACCCCAGATAATATCTTTTGAAGACTTTACAAAACAACCCAGATAATATACATGAAGAAAGACATAAAACCCCGGGATAATTACATGAAAGGCAAAAAAAAAAGGAACCCGGAAAATTACATGAAGACAAAACAAAGAACCCGGGAACTAACATAAAATACAGACACAAACCCAGAAAATACAAAAAAATTCTTTGGAAAACACCCCCGGGAAATAATATACATGAAGACATGACACAAAACCAAAGATAATATCATGAAGAAATGACACACAACCCAGATAATATACATGAAGACTTTACACATCCCCAGAAAATATACATGAAGAGGGGGACACAAAACCCCGATAATTACAGGGAAGACAGACCACAACCCAGAAAATAACGAAGACAGGACACACAACCCAAAAATATCATGAAGAAAATGACCAAAAAACCGGATAATATACATGATCATGACACAAAACCCCGGGAAAAATTATACATAAGACAGAAAACACAACCCGGATAATAACAAAGGGGACATGACAAAAAAACCCAGATTAATATAGTTTAAAGACATACACAAAACCCAGATAATAAAACAAAAAGACAAAAAAAACCCCAATTTATATACATAAAGACAAAAACCCAAAAAACCCCGATAAATACATAAAGAAATGAAAATAAAAAACCCAGATAATATAAATGAAAAAATAATAAAACCCCGGATAATATACAGAAGACAGAAAAACCCAGATTATATACTAAAGAAATAAAAAACAACCCGGAAAATATACATAAAGGGACAAAAAAAACCAGTTTTATACAATAAAACCCAAAAAACCAACCCAGAAAATATACATAAGGGACATGACCCCATAACCAGAAAATATACATGAAGACATGAAACAAAACCCCAGAAAATATCATGAAGACATGACACAAACCAATAATTTTACATAAAAGACATGACACATAACCCGTTTAAATAAAAATTGAAGACACAAACAAACCGGGTTTAAATTACATAAAGGGGACAAAAAACAACCGGAAAATATCATGAAGCATGTCCACAACCCAGTTTTTTTATACATGAAGATATGACACAAAACCCAGAAAATATACATGAAGACATGACAAAAAAACCCAATTATATACGGAAGCCCATGACATAAAACCCCGGTTTAATATACATGAAGACATGACACACAACCCAGATAAATAAAAGACAGAAAATAACCCGATAATATACATGAAGCATGACACATAACCCAAATATACATAAAACCCAAACAAAACCCGATAATATAATGAAGACATGACTAAACCCCGGATAATATAAAAAACTGACAAATACCAGATAAATACTTGAAGACAGTCAAAGAACCAGATAATGACAGGAAGACTGAAAAAACCCCAGATAATAAATGAAAAACAAAAAAAAGAACCCAAAAATATAAATGAAGACAAACAAAGAACCCAGATAAAAAGAGACACAAAAAAGAATCCGAAAAATTATGAAAAAATGACAAGACCCAATATATAAATGAAGACTGACAAAGAACCCAGACAATTAACCTGAAACATACAAGAACCCAGAAAATGTACACGAAGACATGACAAAGGATCTAGAAATAAAAATGAAGACAAAAAAATAGCCCAGATAATGTATGAAACACGAAAAAAGTGCCCAGATAATTACATAAAGACACGAAAAAACCCCAGATAATTACATAAAGACAGATAAAGTGCCCAGAAAATGATAAAAACACAAAAGTGCCCAGAAATGTACAGAAGACGAAAGTGCCAGAAAATGTAATGAAGACACGAAAAAGTGCCAGAAATGTACAAAAGACACGATAAAGTCCCCAGAAAAATGTCATGAGACAGAAAAATCCCCAGATAATGTACATGAAGACACGATAAAGTGCCCAGATATGTACATGAAGACAAAAAGGCCCGATAATGTACACGAAGAATGAAAAGTGCCCAGATAATGTAATAAAACACAAAAAGTGCCAGAAAATTTGTACACAAAGACCGTAAGGCCCATAATTAATGAAGACACGAAAAAGTGCCCAGATAATGTACATAAAACACGAAAAATGCCCAGATAATGTACAAAAGACACAAAAGTCCAGATAATGTACATGAAGACACGATAAAGTGCCCAGATAATGTAAACAAAAAACACGAAAAAATTGCCCAATAATGTAAATGAAGACACAACAAAAGAACCCAGATAATGTTACATGAAGCCCAAAACCCCAAAAAACACAGATAAATAAATGAAGACACAAAAAAGAATCCAGATTAATAAATTTGAAGACACAACAAAGAACCCGATAAAAATAAATGAAGACCCCAACAAAGAACCAGATAATAATTGAAAATATGACAAAGAACCCAGATAATATAATGAAGACATGACAAAAAACCCAGAAAATTTAACTGAAGACATGACAAAAAAACCAGATAGTGTAAAAGAAGACATGCCCAAAGGATCTAGAAAAATAAAAAAGACAAGACAAATACCCCAGATAAGGTACATAAAAGACACGTTAAAGTGCACAGAAAATGTACATGAGACACGCCCAAATTTCCCAGAAAATGTACATTGAAAAACATGATAAAGTGCCCAAATGTACATAAAGACACGATAAAGTCCCCAGATAAGGGTAAAACGAAGACATGACAAAGTGCCCAGATAATGTACATGAGACACGTTTAAAGGGGCCCAAAAATTTTGTAAAACCCAAAGCCCCGATAAAGTGCCCAAAAAGTACAGGGAAGAACAGATAAAGTGCCCAGATAATGTAATGAAGACACGATAAAGTGCCCAGAAAATGTAAACGAAGACAATAACAAATTGCCAAAAATAATGAAACATAAAGACACGTTTAAAGTGCCCGGGAAATTAAACGAAGACCCCGATAAAGTCCCCAGATAGAGAGTACAGAAGACAACATAAAGTGCCCAGTAATGAAACATAAAAGGACATGAAAAAGTCCCCAGATAATGTACATGAAGACACGAAAAAGGGTGCCAGATAATATCATGAAGACACAAACAAACAACCCAGAAATATAAAATGAAGACATGACATACAACCCAGATAATATAAATGAAGACTGAAAAAAGAACCCAGAAAATTAACATGAAGACAGGACAAAGAACCCAGATAGTTTTAACACGAAACATGACAAGGATCTAAAAATATAAATGAAGACACGATAAATTTGGGCCCAGATAATTTTACAGAAACACAATAAAGTGCCCAAAATATGTACATAAAGACACGATAAAGTGCCCGAAATGTCGAATACATGAAACAAAAACCAGATAATATCATGAAGACTGACACACAACCAGATAATATACATAAAGCCCTAAAAACCCATAACCCGGGATAATATACATGAAGACTGACACAAAAACCCAGAAAATATACATGAAGACTTGACAAAACAACCAGATAATAAAATTTAAGCATGACAACAACCCGGATAATATACATAAAGGGCACAAACAAAGAACCCGGATAATATACATGAAGACACAAACAAAAAACCAGATACTAAACATGAGACTGACACAAAAAACAGAAAATACACATAAAGTCTGACACACAACCCGGTAATATACATGAAGACATGACACAAAAACCCAGAAATATACATAAAGACATGACAAAAACCCCCCAGATAATATAATGAAGACATACACATAACCCAGATAATATACATGAAGAAATGAAAAAAAAAACCCCAGATAATATCCCTGAAGACATGACACACAACCCAGATAATATAAATGAAGACTGACACAAAAACCCAGAAAATATACATGAAAACATGACACACCAACCCGGATAAATATACTTTATGACATGACACATAACCCGGAAAATATACATGAAGACATGAAAACACAACCGGATAATATACATAAAGGGACATGACACAAAAACCCAGATAATATAGATGAAACAAAACACATAACCCAGATAATATACTGAAGACTGACATAAAACCCGATAATATACATGAAGACATGACACACAACCCAGATATATACATAAGAAAATGACACAAAACCCCAGAAAATTACTAAAGACATGACATAAAACCCAGATAATATTTAAGACATGACCCCAAACCCAGATAATATACATAAAGACACAAACAACCAGATTATAACTGAAGACACAAAAAAACCCAAATAAATACTTTGAAGACATGACACATAAACCCAGATAATATACATGAAGACATCCCAAAATAACCAGATAATTCCCTGAAGACAATGATATACAACCCGGTTTAAAAAAAATGAACACATGACAAATATCTCAGATAAAATACTTGAAGACATGTCAAAGAACCCAGATAATGTACAGGAAGACATGACAAAGAACCCAGATAATATAAATGAAGACACAACAAAGAACCCAGATAATATAAATGAAGACACAACAAAGAACCCAGATAATATAAATGAAGACACAACAAAGAATCCAGATAATATAAATGAAGACACAACAAAGAACCCAGATAATATAAATGAAGACACAACAAAGAATCCAGATAATATATATGAAAATATGACAAAGAACCCAGATAATATAAATGAAGACATGACAAAGAACCCAGACAATTAACATGAAGACATGACAAAGAACCCAGATAGTGTACACGAAGACATGACAAAGGATCTAGAAAATATAAATGAAGACAAGACAAATAGCCCAGATAATGTACATGAAGACACGATAAAGTGCCCAGATAATGTACATGAAGACACGACAAAATGCCCAGATAATGTACATGAAGACATGATAAAGTGCCCAGATAATGTACATGAAGACACGATAAAGTGCCCAGATAATGTACACGAAGACATGACAAAGTGCCCAGATAATGTACATGAAGACACGATAAAGTGCCCAGATAATGTACACAAAGACACGATAAAGTGCCCAGATAATGTACATGAAGACACGATAAAGTGCCCAGATAATGTACATGAAGACACGATAAAGTGCCCAGATAATGTACACGAAGACATGACAAAGTGCCCAGATAATGTACATGAAGACACGATAAAGTGCCCAGATAATATACATGAAGACACAAACAAACAACCCAGATAATATACATGAAGACATGACATACAACCCAGATAATATAAATGAAGACATGACAAAGAACCCAGACAATTAACATGAAGACATGACAAAGAACCCAGATAGTGTACACGAAGACATGACAAAGGATCTAGAAAATATAAATGAAGACACGATAAAGTGCCCAGATAATGTACATGAAGACACGATAAAGTGCCCAGATAATGTACATGAAGACACGATAAAGTGCCCAGATAATGTACATGAATACATGACACACAACCCAGATAATATACATGAAGACATGACACACAACCCAGATAATATACATGAAGACATGACACATAACCCAGATAATATACATGAAGACATGACACATAACCCAGATAATATACATGAAGACATGACACACAACCCAGATAATATACATGAAGACATGACATACAACCCGGATAATATACATGAAGGCACAAACAAAGAATACGGATAATATACATGAAGACACAAACAAAGAACCCAGATACTATACATGAAGACATGACACATAACCCAGATAATACACATAAAGTCATGACACACAACCCGGATAATATACATGAAGACATGACACATAACCCAGATAATATACATGAAGACATGACACACAACCCAGATAATATACATGAAGACATGACACATAACCCAGATAATATACATGAAGACATGACACACAACCCAGATAATATACATGAAGACATGACACACAACCCAGATAATATACATGAAGACATGACACACAACCCAGAAAATATACATGAAGACATGACACACAACCCGGATAATATACATGATGACATGACACATAACCCGGATAATATACATGAAGACATGACACACAACCCGGATAATATACATGAAGACATGACACAAAAACCCAGATAATATAGATGAAGACATGACACATAACCCAGATAATATACATGAAGACACAAACAACCCAGATTATATACATGAAGACACAAACAACCCAAATAATATACATGAAGACATGACACATAACCCAGATAATATACATGAAGACATGACACATAACCCAGATAATATACATGAAGACTTGACACACAACCAGATAATATACGTGAAGACATGACACATAACCCAGATAATATACATGAAGACATGACACACAAACCCAGATTATATACATGAAGACATGACATACAACCCGGATAATATACATGAAGACATGACACACAACCCAGATAATATACATGAAGACACAAACAACCCAGATTATATACATGAAGACATGACACATAACCCAGATAATATACATGAAGACATGACACATAACCCAGATAATATACATGAAGACATGACACATAACCCAGATAATATACATGAAGACATGACACATAACCCAGATAAATATAATGAAGACAAAACAACCCAGATTATATACATAAAGACACAAACAACCCGGATAATATACATGAAGACATGACACACAACCCAGATAATATACATGAAGACATGACACATAACCCAGATAATTACATGAAGCATGACACATAACCCGATAATATACATGAAGACATGACACATAACCCGATAATATACATGAAGACATGACAAAACCAAAAATATACATGAAGACATGACTTTAACCCAGATAATATACATGAAGACATGACATACAACCTGGATAATATACATGAAGACATGACACATAATCCAGATAATATACATGAAGACATGACACATAACCCAGATAATATACATGAAGACATGACATACAACCCGGATGATGTACATGAAGACATGACATTCAACCCAGATAATATACATGAAGACATGACATACAACCTGGATAATATACATGAAGACATGACACATAACCTGGATAATATACATGAAGACATGACACATAACCCGGATAATATACATGAAGACATGACACATAACCCAGATAATATACATGAAGACATGACACATAACCCAGATAATATACATGAAGACATGACATACAACCCAGATAATATACATGAAGACATGACACATAACCCAGATAATATACATGAAGACACAAACAACCCAGATTATATACATGAAGACACAAACAACCCAAATAATATACATGAAGACATGACACATAACCCAGATAATATACATGAAGACATGACACATAACCCAGATAATATACATGAAGACTTGACACACAATCCAGATAATATACGTGAAGACATGACACATAACCCAGATAATATACATGAAGACATGACACACAAACCCAGATTATATACATGAAGACATGACATACAACCCGGATAATATACATGAAGACATGACACACAACCCAGATAATATACATGAAGACATGACACATAACCCAGATAATATACATGAAGTCATGACACATAACCCGGATAATATACATGAAGACATGACACATAACCCAGATAATATACATGAAGACATGACACATAACCCAGATAATATACATGAAGACATGACACATAACCCAGATAACATACATAAAGACATGACACACAACCCGGATAATATACATGAAGACATGACACATAACCCGGATAATATACATGAACACACAAACAAAAAACCCGAATAATATAAATGAAGACATGACATACAACCCGGATAATATAAATGAACACATGACAAATATCCCAGATAAAATACTTGAAGACATGTCAAAGAACCCAGATAATGTACAGGAAGACACAACAAAGAACCCAGATAATATAAATGAAGACACAACAAAGAATCCAGATAATATATATGAAAATATGACAAAGAACCCAGATAATATAAATGAAGACATGACAAAGAACCAGACAATTACATGAAGACATGACAAAGAACCCAGATAGTGTACACGAAGACATGACAAAGGATCTAGAAAATATAAATGAAGACAAGACAAATAGCCCAGATAATGTACATGAAAACACGATAAAGTGCCCAGATAATGTACATGAAGACACGACAAAATGCCCAGATAATGTACATGAAGACATGATAAAGTGCCCAGATAATGTACATGAAGACACGATAAAGTGCCCAGATAATGTACACGAAGACATGACAAAGAGCCCAGATAATGTACATGAAGACATGATAAAGTGCCCAGATAATGTACACAAAGACACGATAAAGTGCCCAGATAATGTACATGAAGACACGATAAAGTGCCCAGATAATGTACATGAAGACACGATAAAGTGCCCAGATAATGTACACGAAGACATGACAAAGTGCCCAGATAATGTACATGAAGACACGATAAAGTGCCCAGATAATGTACATGAAGATACGATAAAGTGCCCAGATAATGTACACGAAGACACGACAAAGTGCCCAGATAATGTACATGAAGACACGATAAAGTGCCCAGATAATGTACACAAAGACACGATAAAGTGCCCAGATAATGTACATGAAGACACGATAAAGTGCCCAGATAATGTACATGAAGACACGATAAAGTGCCCAGATAATGTACATGAAGACACGATAAAGTGCCCAGATAATGTACATGAAGACATGATAAAGTGCCCAGATAATGTACATGAAGACACGATAAAGTGCCCAGATAATGTACATGAAGACATGATAAAGTGCCCAGATAATGTACATGAAGACACGATAAAGTGCCCATATAATGTAAATGATGACACGATAAAGTGCCCAGATAATGTACATGAAGACATGATAAAGTGCCCAAATAATGTACATGAAGACACGATAAAGTGCCCAGATAATGTACATGAAGACATGACGAAGAACCCAGATAATATAAATGAAGACACGGATAAAGTGCCCATATAATGTAAATGAAGACACGACAAAGTGCCCAGATAATGTACATGAAGACACGATAAAGTGCCCAGATAATGTACACGAAGACATGACAAAGAACCCAGATAATATAAATGAAGACACGATAAAGTGCCCAGATACATGACGACGATGAGAAGAAACCAGAACCTATATTAAAGGAAGTACGATCAGTAGGACCAAGTCTGTAGAAAGGGAAGTCACCAGGCTGTGATTTAAAAAAAAACACAGCAGAATTACACCAGGCCGGTGGAGGTAGCATCGTGTGTATGTTGTAACGTGTTTGTGGGGATCTGAAGCAGCGCTGTTTGTTTCATGGCATTACAGTGAACATCAATCTACATCCCCCTTTCACCCCCACCCTCTCCTTCCCAATTCTCTTATGTGTTGTAATAGTACAAGTAGTTATAATGGTGCTAATGTAAGTAATAGTTAGTAATTGTAGTAATATGTAGTTGTATTAGTAGTAATAGTAGTAGAGATTGTAATATGGTGATGATGCTAGTAGTAGTAGTAGCAACAGCAGCAGCAGCAGTAGCATAGTAGTAGTAGTAGTAGTAGTAGTAGTAGTAGTAGTAGTAGTAGTAGTAGTAGCAACAGCAGCAGCAGTAGTAGTAGTAGTAGTAGTAGTAGTAGTAGTAGTAGTAGTAGTAGTAGCAACAGCAGCAGCAGCAGCAGTAGTAGTAGTAGTAGTAGTAGTAGTAGTAGTAGTAGTAGTAGTAGTAGTAGTAGTAGTAGTAGTAGTAGTAGTAGTAGTAGTAGTAGGCCTACTATTAGTAGTAGCTGTGTCGTAGTTGTAGCGGTAGTAGTAGTAGCATTGTTGAAAATAGCAATATGATCGTGATGCTAGTAGTAATTGGAGTATTAGTAGTAATCATGGTAGTAGTGTTAGTAGTAGTTTTAACATGGTAGTGCTAGTAGTAGTAGTAGTAGTAGTAGTAGTAGTAGTAGTAGTAGTAGTAGTAGTAGTAGTAGTAGTAGTAGTAGTAGTAGTAGTAAAGGTAAAAGTAAATGTACTAGTAGTAAGAACAGCAGTAAGGCAGGCTGTATGCGATGTTATTATTTCCACAACAGGCTGGTGCTAACATTGCTGGATGTGTTACCTGTAGGAATGGAGGTTGTTGTTGTCAGCCGGTGCCTGTGAGTCCTCGGGCCCGCTGTCGTCAGAGACATAACTGGATCTCCTGGGCGACTTGCTGAGTCCGTCACTGACCGAGCCCACACTGCCGTTCGATCTCAGGCTGTGGAGTGACATCAAGGAGGCAGAACAAGAATAAGACTGCTAATTTCAATAGATATCTATGACCGGTGTAATTTCTGACACTTACAGCTACTCACACTAATAGGTAGATAGATAGACTGAAACGGGATACCAAGTTACCACTGGAGCACATGGAAGGCTCAGGAAACATTGCTTTTTCAAAAATTATTTTACGTTTGCTCGCTTTTGAACTCAAGCGTAATCCATACACGTGATACTTCTTCTTGTGTACTGGACTGATGTTTGAGTGTGGATAACTATGTGACCTAATTATCAACAGATGGACACATGTGTGGATCGATGGAAGTCTTTGTTTGTGTGTGTGTGTGTGTGTGTGTGTGTGAGTGTGTGTGTGTGTGTGTGTGTGTGTGTGTGTGAGTAAGGAGGCTGGTAAAAGTGTGTGGCACTTGTGTGAATATTGACGAGGGAATGAGTGTATTTGAATACCTAGACACGTAGACATGTAGTCAGGTCTGTAGACAGTCGGATAAATCATGGCCATGTGGAAGTCTGAGGACAAGTGTACTGGCCAGAAGGGCTTTTGGTACCTGTTAGAAGAGGTCTTGAATGAGTCCCCGTGGTTGATTAGACCTTTGGAGGTTGTCTTGAAAGAGCGGACTCTGTGCATGCGTCCCGTCTCTGGCATGAAGAAGGGATCTGTGAGAGAGAGAGAGAGAAATGGAACAGCTGTATATATATATATATATATATATATATATATATATATATATATATATATATATATATATATATATATATATATATATATATATATATATATATTATGTGAGGATGTCTCGGCCAGTCCTATATGGCACAGCTCGAAGATCATGGCGACCAGAGGTTGATTTGACAGGTGGAAATAGCAAATATACAAGGGTTAAGTAGGTAAGGAATCTACGTCTGGTCTAGCAAACTCTAGCAAACCGGTAGGGAATTTACTTGATCCTAAAATTCTGCTCCAGATTCATGGAGAAAATTGGAGGACAGGCGCTGGTCACAGGTGCTGGAATTACAGTCACCCCTGCCCACGACGCCTAAAGGCATAAGTGGAAGAAAAACAAACAAACACAACATGTGAGGGTGATGTGTGGATATATTGTCCGTTAGCTTAATTAATATACTCACGTTTCATGTGAGGGTGATGTGTGGACACGACGTATGTGAGGGGACAAAGTGTCTCTTAGCCTCATGAATATACACACGTCTTCTGTGAGGGTGGTGAAGGACTGTGGAAGATTATGGCAAAATATGGCTGTCCACGAAAGTTTGTCCAAATAGTGCGGCTATTTCATGACGGTATACAGGCAAGAGTACAGGAAAATGGTGAACTGTCTGAAACTCTTTCCTGTCACCAATGGAGTGAAGCAAGGATGTGTCCTGGCACCAACACTGTTCAGCCTCATGTTTTCAGCCATGCTGATGAATGCCTTCGAGAACGACGACATTGGAAATAGACATCAACTACCGTATGGATGGAAAGTTATTCAATCTCAGAAGGCTGAAAGCTAAAACCAAAATTAACAGCGACACCGTCAGAGAGCTCCTATTTGCTGATGATTGCGCTCTATACGCCAACTCAGAGGCGGACATGCAACATAATG
Source organism: Cepaea nemoralis (assembly GCA_014155875.1). NCBI lineage: Eukaryota > Metazoa > Mollusca > Gastropoda > Stylommatophora > Helicidae > Cepaea > Cepaea nemoralis. The sequence continues at coordinate 19,774 of JACEFZ010013980.1, read as the reverse complement.
TTTCAGCTTTCTCACATGCCTGTGCCAACTTTGGGCTCAATATCAACTTGGAGAAGACTGTAGTTATGTACCAGCCAGCTCCAGGGAATAATCACACTGGGCCGAATATCAAAGTGAATGATCATAGACTAAGTGTTGTGGACAAATTCACCTATCTTGGCAGCACTGTGTCACAAGCTGCCACAATTGATGACGAAGTGAATGCAAGAATCTCCAAGGCCTTTGGCAGACTGTACAAGAATGTATGGGACAGAACTGGAATAAGCCTGCAAACAAAGCTAAAAGTCTACAAAGCAGTTGTATTATCCACACTGCTATATGCTTGTGAAACCTGGACTGTTTATCAGCGACACGCTAGGAAATTAAACCACTTCCACATAGTCTGCCTAAAGAAGCTACTGAAGATTAAATGGCAAGACAAGATTCCAGACACTGAAGTCCTAGAAAGAGCATCCATGCCCAGTATCCACACTATACTGATGAAGAATCAGATTCGTTGGGCTGGTCACTTGACTCGCATGCCAGATCACAGGCTCCCTAAACGAATTTTTTACAGCGAACTGCATTGTGGTAAACGCTCCCAAGGTGGCCAGAGGAAACGCTTTAAAGACACTCTGAAAATTTCACTGAATGCTTTTGGAATTCATCATGACACCTGGGAGGCTGCATGACAGAGACCGAAATTCGTGGCGTGCATCATTACGCAAAGGTGCAGTCATATGTGAGGCAACCAGGACTGCAAGAGCTGTGAAGAAAAGGCAGGACAGAAAAACCACTGCAGGAAATCCTCCTCCAGAGACGTCAAGCATTCTTTGCCCACATTGTCAAAGAACATTTCGAGCCAAAATAGGCCTTATCAGCCATCTTAGAACTCACGGCTCCATACTTTCAACCCCACTGGATGAAATGAATGGTCATCATCATTCTTGATGGACAAACAAAGAAGAACAACATAGGGTACGATGCCAGTGCTAGATAGTTGCTGTTTATTGCGTAAACTACTTGAAACTCTACGAGACATACATCATTACATTCTAACCTATATGTACATACTAGCTGACCCTGCCGGCTTCGCCCAGACCCTGGTGGGGAGCATCTCATTTAATTCATATAAGTAGTCATATAAGTTCTCGTTCCCGTTACCGACTGTCTGTCTGTCTGTCTGTCTGTCTGTCTGTCTGTCTGTCTGTCTGTCTGTCTGTCTGTCTGACCCGGCCCGGCATTGCCCAGCTCCTGGTGTGGAGCATCTCATTTAATTCATATAAGTAGTCATATAAGTTCCCGTTCCCGACTGTCTATCTGTCTGTCTATCTGTCTGTCTATCTGTCTGCCTGACCCTGCCCGGCTTCGCCCAGTCCCTGGTGGGGAGCATCTCATTTAATTCATATAAGTAGTCATATAAGTTCCCGTTCCCGACTATCTGTCTGTCTGTCTGTCTGTCTGTCTGTCTGTCTGTCTGTCTGTCTGTCTGTCTGTCTGTCTGTCTGTCTGTCTGTCCTGACCCGGCCCGGCATCGCCCAGCTCCTGGTGTGAAGCATCTCATTTAATTTATATAGGTAGTCATATAAGTTCCTGTTCCCGACTATCTGTCTGTCTGTCTGTCTATCTGTCTGCCTGACCCTGTCCCGGCTTCGCCCAGTCCCTGGTGGGGAGCATCTCATTTAATTCATATAAGTAGTCATATAAGTTCTCATTAACTTCATACAACAAAAAAAGTAACTTAAAAGAATGTCCTTCCACACACCATCCATTATTTTAATGAAAAACTCTTTCTAATCACCTGCATGACTACAGTAACTTCTTAAGCAAAAAAAGATGAGTTACAATGTTATGCATTGTGCATTACTTTATGAAAACTTTGAAAATGCCTTACAGATTGTATCATTATTTATTATAAACTCATATGCCGGTACATAACTATGGACAAAGAGTTTATAAATCTTTGAAAACGATGCCACAATATGACTATAAGTTATACAGAAAAGTTATACCCCTTGAAATAACTTTTACAGAGTTAGGTCCCCTGGGATATATGAAATTCTAATGAAAAATGAATAAAGGACATACATACATACATATACATACATACATACATACATACAGACATACAGACAGACGGAGATCCTAATTTATATATAAGATACTTACATTCTAGCCTATATGCACATATATTTACATTCTAACCTATATGCACATATACTTACATTCTAACCTATATGCACATATACTTACATTCTAGCCTACATACACATATACTTACATTCTAGCCTACATACACATATTCTTACATTCTAACCTATATGCACATATACTTACATTCTAACCTATATGCACATATACTTACATTCTATCCTACATACACATATACTTACATTCTAACCTATATGCACATATACTTACATTCTATCCTACATACACATATACTTACATTCTAACCTATATGCACATATACTTACATTCTATCCTACATACACATATACTTACATTCTATCCTACATGCACATATACTTACATTCTCTCCTATATGAACATATACTTACATTCTATCCCATATGACATATACTTACATTCTATCCTATATGAACATATACTTACATTCTATCCTATATGAACATATACTTACATTCTAGCCTACATGCACATATACTTACATTCTATCCTATATGAACATATACTTACATTCTATCTTTCCGTCTTAACAGACGATAGTTTGGTACATTGTGCTTCAAAAAGGCTTAATAACTACGACCCATGGCGGTGGCGAGTGTGGCTGGTAAGGCAATTCTTCATTTCCACCATTGTGCACCATCTTACGTCTCTCACGCTCTGTGTGTGCTTTATCTGCAATCATTTTCTCTTTTGTCCTTTATTCCATTTCTGATGTTTGCCCTCCATGCAACACGTTCAGCGGTGACTTGCTCCCAATGTGCATTATCTATGCCTGCATCAATTATGTCCCGCTTACACATCATCTTTGTATCGTAGTAGAGGCCGACCCTGAGATCTCCTACCCATCTGTAATTCACCAAAAAAGATGTCCTTTGGTATTCTACCATCATCCATCCTCCTAACATGTCCTATCCATCTAAGTCTACGAAGACTGAGCATGGAATAAACCGTCACACAACCTAATCTTTCCAATACTTCAGTATTTGTGATTTTGTCTTGCCACTTAATACAAGTATTCTTCGCAGACACCCCATATGAAAGCTGTTTAAACGGTTCATCGACCTCACAAAGGCATTCGATTTGGTAAGTCGTTGAGGGTATGTTCAAAGCACTAAAGAAGATTGGCTGCCCACCAACTCTTCTGTCCATTGTGGAATCGTTCCATACAGGCGATGAAGGGTATAATCAAGTTTGATGCTCAACTTCAGAAGAGTTGAAATCAAGAGTGGAGTTAAGCAGAGGTTGTGTACTATCCCCACCCTCTTTGGTATACACTTTCACTTGTACTGAAATATGTCTTTCGTGATCAGGATGACGGTATATACATTCACTCACGCTCAGATGGTGCCTCTATAATGCTCAGAGATTGAAGGCCAAGACCCTAAATTAGGAGGGTACTAATCAGAGATTTGCTTTTTGCGGATGATGCTGCGATTACGACCCACTCTGAGGAAGAATTACAACATCTACTATCTGCATTCTCCAACGCTTGTTCTGAATTTGGTTTAATAATTAACAAAAAGAAGACACCGATTATGTCACAAGGTACACATGGTGTACCATCAATCTTTATTGACGACGCCGAACTGGAGATAGTAGACCATTTTACATATCTAGGATCAGAGGTAAATAGCAAATTATCCCTCGATCAGGAAATCAACATCAGGATTGACAAGGCAGCAACAACAATGAACATGTTAGCAAAAAGAGTCTGGGAGAACAGGAAGCTTACTGCCAAAACAAAAGTCCTCGTCTACCAAGCCTGTGTCCTTAGTACTCTTCTTTATGGCAGTGAAACCTGGCAACTTACTCACGCCAAGAGAAACGTTTAAACAGCTTTCATATGCGGTGTCTGCGAAGAATACTTGGTATTAAGTGGCAAGACAAAATCACAAATACTGAAGTATTGGAAAGATCAGGTTGTGTGACGGTTTATTCCATGCTCAGTCTTCGTAGACTTAGATGGATAGGACATATTAGGAGGATGGATGATGGTAGAATACCAAAGGACATCTTTTTTGGTGAATTACAGATGGGTAGGAGATCTCAGGGTCGGCCTCTACTACGATACAAAGATGTGTGTAAGCGGGACATGATTGATACAGGCATAGATAATGCACATTGAGATCAAGTCGCCGCTGAACGTGTTGCATGGAGGGCAAACATCAGAAATGGAATAAAGACAAAAAGAGAAAATGATTTCAGATAAAGCATACACAGAGCGTGAGAGACGTAAGATGGTGCACAATGGTGGAAATGACCACGTTTTCACATGCATCTACTGTGGCAAACATTTACAGCAATAATTGGCCTTACCAGCCACACTCGCCACCGCCATGGGTCGTAGATATTAAGCCTTTTTGAAGCACCATGTACCAAAATATCGTCTGTCAAGACGGAAAGGTGTCAATATATATGAACATATACTTACATTCTATCCTACATGCACATATACTACATTCTATCCTACATGCACATATACTACATTCTAGCCTACAGGCACATATTCTTACATTCTAGCCTACATACACATATATTTACATTCTATCCTACAATGCACATATAGTTACATCTAACCTATATGAACATATACTTACATTCTAACCTATATGAACATATACTTACATGCTAGCCTACACATACATATACTTACATTCTATCCTACATACACATATACTTACATTCTAACCTATATGCACATATACTTACATTCTATCCTACCATGCACATATTTCTTACATTCTAACCTATATGCACAAATATATGCATTCTAACCTATATGCACATATACTTACATTCTAACCTATATGCACATATACTTTACATTCTACCCCATAAGAAACATATACTTACATTCTAGAATACATGCACATACTTACATTCTATCCTACATGCACACATTACATATATTCTATCCTACATACACATATACTTCCATTCTATCCTACATGTACATATACTTACATTCTAACCAATATGCACATATACTTACATCCATCCTACATGGCACATATACTTATTTCTAACCTATACGAACATATACTTACATTCTATCCTTCATATGCAACATACTTACATTCTAAACCTATATGCACATGTACTTACATTCTAACCTATATGCACATATACTTACATTCTATCCTACATGCACATATACTTACATTCTATCCTTCATGCACATATACTTATATTCTATTTTACATGCACATATACTTACATTCTAGCCTACATACACATATACTTACATTCTAACCTATATGCACATATACTTACATTCTATCCTACATGCACATATTGTAACAGTGTAAAGGACTAACAACACTTGGTTTTTATTCAAAGACTGTTTATTTCTTCATGATGACAACTTGGCTTCTTCCAGTTCAAAGGCGTGATCGGTAAACTGCCCCCAGACAACCACTACGTCACGATTGAGCATCTCTCCTCGCTTTCAGTCCCAATGCTCAATCGTGCTGTAGCTGTTTCCACTAGATCCTAATAATACCCCAGTACTCCACTACTGTTACACCTCCCTATGTTTATTAAAGAATTTTCCTTATAAAGGAAAATTCTTTACTCCTAATCCCCTTACTCTATTCCCTCTTTTTCTTTACTTCTCACAGTTCCTCTAATTCTTCCCTATATTGTCAGCTAGTAACCCACTATATACTTCTTCTTCGATTCTACTTTGTATAATACATCGTACCACGTATGGTAACTCTTTTAAACTAAACACTCCTTCTCCCCTTTCCATTTCCCCAAACTATATAGCTATCCACTATATATTTCTGGTTCTTTCTTGGCTCTTCAAGTTCCTGTATCAAATATACATATCATAAGAACAGCTCGTAAAATCGTTATCGTAACTTTTGACCTTATAAAATTTCTCACTCTTCCAGAACACAGGATGTACAAAAACAATGTAGTTAGAAAAAGTAAAGAAGCGGTGCGCACCGAGTGAGAAGTATAAAGAATGAATACTCAACATGACCACATGTACATACAGCAATGAATATTTAAGACACTCACATTTACCTCCCTTGCCAATAAAAAAAATGTTTGTAAAATAATTTTTTAAAATATACTTTATGAAATAGACCATTGTTCACTATAAAACCTTTTGGCACAAGTTTTCATAAGCCTTATATATTCAACATTTACATTGCCATCCACAATTTTGTCCATATTTCGTTATCTCACCTTTAAGCATGAGCCCATGTTCATATTTTATGAACACTTTTAATATAATTAACGCTGGTTTTTCACAGCACCTATATCTTGCCCCCGTACATCCCCTACTTATATACTGCTATTTACAGTCTTCCCCCTACCTTATATCAGTGGACAAAGTAGTTTTTATTAACTCTTTTCTGAACGAAAAACCTTAAGCAAAACCTCATATATTTGAAAATTAAACTTACTTAACTAACTTCATAACTTATTCATTAACCAAGTAACTTAATATACCAAACCATTCATGTAATCGAAATAAAATCAACACAAGACGTCATACCCCCCAAATTAATCTAAAAAAAACACACATTTTAAAATGACATAACATGCATTTTATCAAATCAGAATAAAACATTCTATTACTACCTATCACTATTGGACACTTTTACGGACCAATAGTTTTTACTCCAAATACTAGGAACAGGAAAACTTTTTTGTAGCATGTTACTTGAGAGATTGAAAAAGGCGATAGATGAAAGGCTCAGAGAAGAACAAGCAGGCTTCAGACCAAAACGGTCATGCATAGACCACATTTTCACCCTCAGAAGAATCATTGCAGACTCCGTAGAATTCCAGTCGAAATTAATCACCAACTTTGTCGACTTTCAAAAAGCCTTCGACAGCATCCACCGTCCTTCACTTTGGAATCTACTTAACTATCTATGGTTTCCTACCAAATATACCAACGTCATAAAATCTTTCTACAAAGAGACACGTTGCTGCGTAAGAACAGAAACAGGCAACTCTGACTGGTTCTCAGTCGAAACAGGAGTGAAACAGGGTTGTGTCTTATCACCGATGCTTTTTGGAATAGCTATCGATTGGGTCATGCGCAAATGCACAAGCAACACAAATATGGGTATTCATTGGGTTGACATAATTCTAGAAGACCTGGACTTTGCCGACGACATAGTGCTTTTGAAGTTCAACACATCCGGATGCTCAAGAGAAAATAAACCACCTCCAAAATGTTTCAGGGCAAATTGGTCTCCAAATTAACACCACAAAAACAAAGACTATTGATCTTACCAACAGTTCAGATGAGACCAAATTGAACAGCTACGTTCTTGAAAAAGTCAACAGCTTCACATACCTAGGAAGCAAAATGACATCTACAGGGGACTCAACACCAGAAATATCATCTAGAATCGCACTGGCATCTAGTGCCTTCAACAAACTGTCAAACATCTGGAAGTCAAAGACACTCAGCAAACACACAAAACTTAAAATCTTCAACTCTTGTGTGATTCCAGTGTTAACGTATGGATGTGAAAGTTGGAAATCAACGGTAGCTTTAGATAAAAAATTAGACAATTTTGAGAACAAATGTCTTAGAAGACTTCTAAACATCCACTGGACAGACTTCAGAACCAATTCGCAAATAAGACAAGAGACTAAGCAAGATACAGTATCCAATTTCATAAGAAGACGCCGTTGGAACTACATCGGCCATGTACTCAGAATGGACAAGACAAGACTCCCCTACCAAGCCCTCATATGGTCACCGGTAGGGAAAAGAAAACGGGGAAGACCAAGAGAGACCCTGCGTAGAACCATCATTAGAGAAGGCTCATTCAATGGCCAAGTAAATATCCAAGATCTACAACAGATAGCAGCGAACCGCCAGGCATGGAGAGACAGGACTTCTGCCCTATGCGCCGCCTTAGGCTCAAGAGGAAAGACTAACTAGGAACACAATCATCCTATTCTAAATCAATTAATCAAACAACAACAACAAAAAAACTTATTATATATGAGGCATTGAAACTTAGGCTCAATAAAACAACCAAATAATAGCCATCATTTTCCAGTACCAACTCAAGCATAAAAACATATTATATATGATTCATGACTCATAAAACTTAGATTCAATAAAACACAGTTTTCAAAACAATTATAACTCTCTTAAAATTACTACGTATAGTGGCCCACCAACATTGGCCTCTCATACTAAGTAATGTAACACATGTCTCTTTATACAAGTCATTCCAGTATTTCCATGACCAAGAAAAACAAACACTTCACTGTCACATATGTATATCTGTTAACTACAGACTAATTAGAACCACATCTGTTCTACCTACACAAACAAATCAGTAATCAACATTTACCATACCATTTATTATCTCCCCTCATAACTTTCTATCATTTTCTATCTTACTACTAACACAACATAACATCCGGAATATCCTCTTAAGTAAGCACTGTAAACTACATGTTGAATCCTTTTTTCTATTTGTGATGTTTCTACTAATCCAATATCAACTCAATGTAGTAGCCATCATCTACTTATCAATTAACTTGTGATCTGGCCTGCCAATTATTTCCCTTGGACCAATCATCACTATAACTTATTAATCCTTATCGTTAAACACGGCATTTCTAGCACCTATAAAAAGTACATTCACCTATTGTACCAATACCCAATTTGTTTCAATCTACGAAAAGCCAAGACGTAGAAACATAAATTCATCTAGCAATTCTATCACAAAGAGAAAAAAAAATTATATATATATATATATAATTTTTTTTTCTCTTTGTGATAGAATTGCTAGATGAATTTATGTTTCTACGTCTTGGCTTTTCGTAGATTGAACAAATTGGGTATTGGTACAATAGGTGAATGTACTTTTTATTGGTGCTAGAAATGCCGTGTTTAACGATAAGGATTAATAAGTTATAGTGATGATTGGTCCAAGGGAAATAATTGGCAGGCCAGATCACAAGTTAATTGATAAGTAGATGATGGCTACTACATTGAGTTGATATTGGATTAGTAGAAACATCACAAATAGAAAAAAGGATTCAACATGTAGTTTACAGTGCTTACTTAAGAGGATATTCCGGATGTTATGTTGTGTTAGTAGTAAGATAGAAATGATAGAAAGTTATGAGGGGAGATAATAAATGGTATGGTAAATGTTGATTACTGATTTGTTTGTGTAGGTAGAACAGATGTGGTTCTAATTAGTCTGTAGTTAACAGATATACATATGTGACAGTGAAGTGTTTGTTTTTCTTGGTCATGGAAATACTGGAATGACTTGTATAAAGAGACATGTGTTACATTACTTAGTATGAGAGGCCAATGTTGGTGGGCCACTATACGTAGTAATTTTAAGAGAGTTATAATTGTTTTGAAAACTGTGTTTTATTGAATCTAAGTTTTATGAGTCATGAATCATATATAATATGTTTTTATGCTTGAGTTGGTACTGGAAAATGATGGCTATTATTTGGTTGTTTTATTGAGCCTAAGTTTCAATGCCTCATATATAATAAGTTTTTTTGTTGTTGTTGTTTGATTAATTGATTTAGAATAGGATGATTGTGTTCCTAGTTAGTCTTTCCTCTTGAGCCTAAGGCGGCGCATAGGGCAGAAGTCCTGTCTCTCCATGCCTGGCGGTTCGCTGCTATCTGTTGTAGATCTTGGATATTTACTTGGCCGTTGAATGAGCCTTCTCTAATGATGGTTCTACGCAGGGTCTCTCTTGGTCTTCCCCGTTTTCTTTTCCCTACTGGTGACCATATGAGGGCTTGGTAGGGGAGTCTTGACTTGTCCATTCTGAGTACATGGCCGATGTAGTTCCAACGGCGTCTTCTTATGAAATTGGATACTGTATCTTGCTTAGTCTCTTGTCTTATTTGCGAATTGGTTCTGAAGTCTGTCCAGTGGATGTTTAGAAGTCTTCTAAGACATTTGTTCTCAAAATTGTCTAATTTTTTATCTAAAGCTACCGTTGATTTCCAACTTTCACATCCATAAGTTAACACTGGAATCACACAAGAGTTGAAGATTTTAAGTTTTGTGTGTTTGCTGAGTGTCTTTGACTTCCAGATGTTTGACAGTTTATTGAAGGCACTAGATGCCAGTGCGATTCTAGATGATATTTCTGGTGTTGAGTCCCCTGTAGATGTCATTTTGCTTCCTAGGTATGTGAAGCTGTTGACTTTTTCAAGAACGTAGCTGTTCAATTTGGTGTCATCTGAACTGTTGGTAAGATCAAGTCTTTGTTTTTGTGATGTTAATTTGGAGACCAATTTGCCCTGAAACATTTTGGAGGTGGTTTATTTTCTCTTGGGCATCCGGGTGTGTTGAACTTAAAAGCACTATGTCGTCGGCAAAGTCCAGGTCTTCTAGAATTATGTCAACCCAATGGATACCCATATTTGTGTTGTTTGTGCATTTGCGCATGACCCAGTCGATAGCTATTCCAAAAAGCATCGGTGATAAGACACAACCCTGTTTCACTCCTGTTTCGACTGAGAACCAGTCAGAGTTGCCTGTTTCTGTTCTTACGCAGCAACGTGTTTCTTTGTAGAAAGATTTTATGACGTTGGTATATTTGGTAGGAAAACCATAGATGTTAAGTAGATTCCAAAGTGAAGGACGGTGGATACTGTCGAAGGCTTTTTGAAAGTCGACAAAGTTTGTGATTAATTTCGACTGGAATTCTACGGAGTCTTCAATGATTATTCTGAGGGTGAAAATGTGGTCTATGCATGACCGTTTTGGTCTGAAGCCTGCTTGTTCTTCTCTGAGCCTTTCATCTATCGCCTTTTTCAATCTCTCAAGTAACATGCTACAAAAAAGTTTTCCTGTTCCTAGTATTTGGAGTAAAAACTATTGGTCCGTAAAAGTGTCCAATAGTGATAGGTAGTAATAGAATGTTTTATTCTGATTTGATAAAATGCATGTTATGTCATTTTAAAATGTGTGTTTTTTTTAGATTAATTTGGGGGGTATGACGTCTTGTGTTGATTTTATTTCGATTACATGAATGGTTTGGTATATTAAGTTACTTGGTTAATGAATAAGTTATGAAGTTAGTTAAGTAAGTTTAATTTTCAAATATATGAGGTTTTGCTTAAGGTTTTTCGTTCAGAAAGAGTTAATAAAAACTACTTTGTCCACTGATATAAGGTAGGGGAAGACTGTAAATAGCAGTATATAAGTAGGGGATGTACGGGGGCAAGATATAGGTGCTGTGAAAAACCAGCGTTAATTATATTAAAAGTGTTCATAAAATATGAACATGGGCTCATGCTTAAAGGTGAGATAACGAAATATGGACAAAATTGTGGATGGCAATGTAAATGTTGAATATATAAGGCTTATGAAAACTTGTGCCAAAAGGTTTTATAGTGAACAATGGTCTATTTCATAAAGTATATTTTAAAAAATTATTTTACAAACATTTTTTTTATTGGCAAGGGAGGTAAATGTGAGTGTCTTAAATATTCATTGCTGTATGTACATGTGGTCATGTTGAGTATTCATTCTTTATACTTCTCACTCGGTGCGCACCGCTTCTTTACTTTTTCTAACTACATTGTTTTTGTACATCCTGTGTTCTGGAAGAGTGAGAAATTTTATAAGGTCAAAAGTTACGATAACGATTTTACGAGCTGTTCTTATGATATGTATATTTGATACAGGAACTTGAAGAGCCAAGAAAGAACCAGAAATATATAGTGGATAGCTATATAGTTTGGGGAAATGGAAAGGGGAGAAGGAGTGTTTAGTTTAAAAGAGTTACCATACGTGGTACGATGTATTATACAAAGTAGAATCGAAGAAGAAGTATATAGTGGGTTACTAGCTGACAATATAGGGAAGAATTAGAGGAACTGTGAGAAGTAAAGAAAAAGAGGGAATAGAGTAAGGGATTAGGAGTAAAGAATTTTCCTTTATAAGGAAAATTCTTTAATAAACATAGGGAGGTGTAACAGTAGTGGAGTACTGGGGTATTATTAGGATCTAGTGGAAACAGCTACAGCACGATTGAGCATTGGGACTGAAAGCGAGGAGAGATGCTCAATCGTGACGTAGTGGGTTGTCTGGGGGCAGTTTAGATCACGCCTTTGAACTGGGAAGAAGCCAAGTTGTCATCATGAAGAAATAAACAGTCTTTGAATAAAAACCAAGTGTTGTTAGTCCTTTACACTGTTACAATATGTGCATGTAGGATAGAATGTAAGTATATGTGCATATAGGTTAGAATGTAAGTATATGTGTATGTAGGCTAGAATGTAAGTATATGTGCATGTAAAATAGAATATAAGTATATGTGCATGAAGGATAGAATGTAAGTATATGTGCATGTAGGATAGAATGTAAGTATATGTGCATATAGGTTAGAATGTAAGTACATGTGCATATAGGTTAGAATGTAAGTATATGTGCATATAGGATAGAATGTAAGTATATGTTCGTATAGGTTAGAAAATAAGTATATGTGCATGTAGGATGGAATGTAAGTATATGTGCATATTGGTTAGAATGTAAGTATATGTACATGTAGGATAGAATGTAAGTATATGTGTATGTAGGATAGAATATATGTATGTGTGCATGTAGGATAGAATGTAAGTATATGTGCATGTATTCTAGAATGTAAGTATATGTGCATATGGGGTAGAATGTAAGTATATGTGCATATAGGTTAGAATGTAAGTATATGTGCATATAGGTTAGAATGCATATATTTGTGCATATAGGTTAGAATGTAAGAAATATGTGCATGTAGGATAGAATGTAAGTATATGTGCATATAGGTTAGAATGTAAGTATATGTGTATGTAGGATAGAATGTAAGTATATGTATGTGTAGGCTAGAATGTAAGTATATGTTCATATAGGTTAGAATGTAAGTATATGTTCATATAGGTTAGATGTAACTATATGTGCATTGTAGGATAGAATGTAAATATATGTGTATGTAGGCTAGAATGTAAGAATATGTGCCTGTAGGCTAGAATGTAAGTATATGTGCATGTAGGATAGAATGTAAGTATATGTGCATGTAGGATAGAATGTAAGTATATGTTCATATATATTGACACCTTTCCGTCTTGACAGACGATATTTTGGTACATGGTGCTTCAAAAAGGCTTAATATCTACGACCCATGGCGGTGGCGAGTGTGGCTGGTAAGGCCAATTATTGCTGTAAATGTTTGCCCACAGTAGATGCATGTGAAAACGTGGTCATTTCCACCATTGTGCACCATCTTACGTCTCTCACGCTCTGTGTATGCTTTATCTGCAATCATTTTCTCTTTTGTCTTTATTCCATTTCTGATGTTTGCCCTCCATGCAACACGTTCAGCGGCGACTTGATCTCAATGTGCATTATCTATGCCTGTATCAATCATGTCCCGCTTACACACATCTTTGTATCGTAGTAGAGGCCGACCCTGAGATCTCCTACCCATCTGTAATTCACCAAAAAAGATGTCCTTTGGTATTCTACCATCATCCATCCTCCTAATATGTCCTATCCATCTAAGTCTACGAAGACTGAGCATGGAATAAACCGTCACACAACCTGATCTTTCCAATACTTCAGTATTTGTGATTTTGTCTTGCCACTTAATACCAAGTATTCTTCGCAGACACCGCATATGAAAGCTGTTTAAACGTTTCTCTTGGCGTGAGTAAGTTGCCCAGGTTTCACTGCCATAAAGAAGAGTACTAAGGACACAGGCTTGGTAGACGAGGACTTTTGTTTTGGCAGTAAGCTTCCTGTTCTCCCAGACTCTTTTTGCTAACATGTTCATTGTTGTTGCTGCCTTGTCAATCCTGATGTTGATTTCCTGATCGAGGGATAATTTGCTATTTACCTCTGATCCTAGATATGTAAAATGGTCTACTATCTCCAGTTCGGCGTCGTCATAAAGATTGATGGTACACCATGTGTACCTTGTGACATAATCGGTGTCTTCTTTTTGTTAATTATTAAACCAAATTCAGAACAAGCGTTGGAGAATGCAGATAGTAGATGTTGTAATTCTTCCTCAGAGTGGGTCGTAATCGCAGCATCATCCGCAAAAAGCAAATCTCTGATTAGTACCCTCCTAATTTAGGTCTTGGCCTTCAATCTCTGAGCATTATAGAGGCCACCATCTGAGCGTGAGTGAATGTATATACCGTCATCCTGATCACGAAAGACATATTTCAGTACAAGTGAAAAGTGTATACCAAAGAGGGTGGGGGATAGTACACAACCTTGCTTAACTCCACTCTTGATTTCAAACTCTTCTGAAGTTGAGCCATCAAACTTGATTATACCCTTCATGCCTGTATGGAACGATTCCACAATGGACAGAAGAGTTGGTGGGCAGCCAATCTTCTTTAGTGCTTTGAACATACCCTCACGACTTACCAAATCGAATGCCTTTGTGAGGTCGATGAACCGTTTAAACAGCTTTCATATGGGGTGTCTGCGAAGAATACTTGGTATTAAGTGGCAAGACAAAATCACAAATACTGAAGTATTGGAAAGATTAGGTTGTGTGACGGTTTATTCCATGCTCAGTCTTCGTAGACTTAGATGGATAGGACATGTTAGGAGGATGGATGATGGTAGAATACCAAAGGACATCTTTTTTGGTGAATTACAGATGGGTAGGAGATCTCAGGGTCGGCCTCTACTACGATACAAAGATGTGTGTAAGCGGGACATAATTGATGCAGGCATAGATAATGCACATTGGGAGCAAGTCACCGCTGAACGTGTTGCATGGAGGGCAAACATCAGAAATGGAATAAAGACAAAAGAGAAAATGATTGCAGATAAAGCACACACAGAGCGTGAGAGACGTAAGATGGTGCACAATGGTGGAAATGAAGAATTGGCCTTACCAGCCACACTCGCCACCGCCATGGGTCGTAGTTATTAAGCCTTTTTGAAGCACAATGTACCAAACTATCGTCTGTTAAGACGGAAAGATAGAATGTAAGTATATGTTCATATAGGATAGAATGTAAGTATATGTGCATGTAGGCTAGAATGTAAGTATATGTTCATATAGGATAGAATGTAAGTATATGTTCATATAGGATAGAATGTAAGTATATGTTCATATGGGATAGAATGTAAGTATATGTTCATATAGGAGAGAATGTAAGTATATGTGCATGTAGGATAGAATGTAAGTATATGTGTATGTAGGATAGAATGTAAGTATATGTGCATATAGGTTAGAATGTAAGTATATGTGCATGTAGGATAGAATGTAAGTATATGTGCATATAGGTTAGAATGTAAGTATATGTGTATGTAGGATAGAATGTAAGTATATGTGCATATAGGTTAGAATGTAAGTATATGTGCATATAGGTTAGAATGTAAGTATATGTATATGTAGGCTAGAATGTAAGTATATGTTATGTAGGATGGAATGTAAGTATATGTGCATATAGGTTAGAATGTAAGTATATGTGCATATAGGTTAGAATGTAAATATATGTGCATATAGGCTAGAATGTAAGTATCTTATATATAAATTAGGATCTCCGTCTGTCTGTATGTCTGTATGTATGTATGTATGTATGTATATGTATGTATGTATGTCCTTTATTCATTTTTCATTAGAATTTCATATATCCCAGGGGACCTAACTCTGTAAAAGTTATTTCAAGGGGTATAACTTTTCTGTATAACTTATAGTCATATTGTGGCATCGTTTTCAAAGATTTATAAACTCTTTGTCCATAGTTATGTACCGGCATATGAGTTATAATAAATAATGATACAATCTGTAAGGCATTTTCAAAGTTTTCATAAAAGTAATGCACAATGCATAACATTGTAACTCATCTTTTTTTGCTTAAGAAGTTACTGTAGTCATGCAGGTGATTAGAAAGAGTTTTCATTAAAAATAATGGATGGTGTGTGGAAGGACATTCTTTTAAGTTACTTTTTTTGTTGTATGAAGTTAATGAGAACTTATATGACTACTTATATGAATTAAATGAGATGCTCCCCACCAGGGACTGGGCGAAGCCGGACAGGGTCAGGCAGACAGATAGACAGACAGACAGACAGATAGTCGGGAACAGGAACTTATATGACTACCTATATAAATTAAATGAGATGCTTCACACCAGGAGCTGGGCGATGCCGGGCCGGGTCAGACAGACAGACAGACAGACAGACAGACAGACAGACAGACAGACAGACAGACAGACAGACAGACAGACAGACAGACAGATAGTCGGGAACGGGAACTTATATGACTACTTATATGAATTAAATGAGATGCTCCCCACCAGGACTGGGCGAAGCCGGGCAGGGTCAGGCAGACAGATAGACAGACAGATAGACAGACAGATAGACAGTCGGGAACGGGAACTTATATGACTACTTATATGAATTAAATGAGATGCTCCACACCAGGAGCTGGGCAATGCCGGGCCGGGTCAGACAGACAGACAGACAGACAGACAGACAGACAGACAGACAGACAGACAGACAGACAGACAGTCGGTAACGGGAACGAGAACTTATATGACTACTTATATGAATTAAATGAGATGCTCCCCACCAGGGTCTGGGCGAAGCCGGGCAGGGTCAGCTAGTATGTACATATAGGTTAGAATGTAATGATGTATGTCTCGTAGAGTTTCAAGTAGTTTACGCAATAAACAGCAACTATCTAGCACTGGCATCGTACCCTATGTTGTTCTTCTTTGTTTGTCCATCAAGAATGATGATGACCATTCATTTCATCCAGTGGGGTTGAAAGTATGGAGCCGTGAGTTCTAAGATGGCTGATAAGGCCTATTTTGGCTCGAAATGTTCTTTGACAATGTGGGCAAAGAATGCTTGACGTCTCTGGAGGAGGATTTCCTGCAGTGGTTTTTCTGTCCTGCCTTTTCTTCACAGCTCTTGCAGTCCTGGTTGCCTCACATATGACTGCACCTTTGCGTAATGATGCACGCCACGAATTTCGGTCTCTGTCAGCAGCCTCCCAGGTGTCATGATGAATTCCAAAAGCATTCAGTGAAATTTTCAGAGTGTCTTTAAAGCGTTTCCTCTGGCCACCTTGGGAGCGTTTACCACAATGCAGTTCGCTGTAAAAAATTCGTTTAGGGAGCCTGTGATCTGGCATGCGAGTCAAGTGACCAGCCCAACGAATCTGATTCTTCATCAGTATAGTGTGGATACTGGGCATGGATGCTCTTTCTAGGACTTCAGTGTCTGGAATCTTGTCTTGCCATTTAATCTTCAGTAGCTTCTTTAGGCAGACTATGTGGAAGTGGTTTAATTTCCTAGCGTGTCGCTGATAAACAGTCCAGGTTTCACAAGCATATAGCAGTGTGGATAATACAACTGCTTTGTAGACTTTTAGCTTTGTTTGCAGGCTTATTCCAGTTCTGTCCCATACATTCTTGTACAGTCTGCCAAGGCCTTGGAGATTCTTGCATTCACTTCGTCATCAATTGTGGCAGCTTGTGACACAGTGCTGCCAAGATAGGTGAATTTGTCCACAACACTTAGTCTATGATCATTCACTTTGATATTCGGCCCAGTGTGATTATTCCCTGGAGCTGGCTGGTACATAACTACAGTCTTCTCCAAGTTGATATTGAGCCCAAAGTTTGGCACAGGCATGTGAGAAAGCTGAAACATTATGTTGCATGTCCGCCTCTGAGTTGGCGTATAGAGCGCAATCATCAGCAAATAGGAGCTCTCTGACGGTGTCGCTGTTAATTTTGGTTTTAGCTTTCAGCCTTCTGAGATTGAATAACTTTCCATCCATACGGTAGTTGATGTCTATTCCAATGTCGTCGTTCTCGAAGGCATTCATCAGCATGGCTGAAAACATGAGGCTGAACAGTGTTGGTGCCAGGACACATCCTTGCTTCACTCCATTGGTGACAGGAAAGAGTTCAGACAGTTCACCATTTTCCTGTACTCTTGCCTGTATACCGTCATGAAATAGCCGCACTATTTGGACAAACTTTCGTGGACAGCCATATTTTGCCATAATCTTCCACAGTCCTTCACCACCCTCACAGAAGACGTGTGTATATTCATGAGGCTAAGAGACACTTTGTCCCTCACATACGTCGTGTCCACACATCACCCTCACATGAAACGTGAGTATATTAATTAAGCTAACGGACAATATATCCACACATCACCCTCACATGTTGTGTTTGTTTGTTTTTCTTCCACTTATGCCTTTAGGCGTCGTGGGCAGGGGTGACTGTAATTCCAGCACCTGTGACCAGCGCCTGTCCTCCAATTTTCTCCATGAATCTGGAGCAGAATTTTAGGATCAAGTAAATTCCCTACCGGTTTGCTAGAGTTTGCTAGACCAGACGTAGATTCCTTACCTACTTAACCCTTGTATATTTGCTACTTCCACCTGTCAAATCTACCTCTGGTCGCCATAATCTTCGAGCTGTGCCATATAGGACTGGCCGAGACATCCTCACATAATATATATATATATATATATATATATATATATATATATATATATATATATATATATATATATATATATATATATATATATATATATATAATATATACAGCTGTTCCATTTCTCTCTCTCTCTCACAGATCCCTTCTTCATGCCAGAGACGGGACGCATGCACAGAGTCCGCTCTTTCAAGACAACCTCCAAAGGTCTAATCAACCACGGGGACTCATTCAAGACCTCTTCTAACAGGTACCAAAAGCCCTTCTGGCCAGTACACTTGTCCTCAGACTTCCACATGGCCATGATTTATCCGACTGTCTACAGACCTGACTACATGTCTACGTGTCTAGGTATTCAAATACACTCATTCCCTCGTCAATATTCACACAAGTGCCACACACTTTTACCAGCCTCCTTACTCACACACACCACACACACACACACACACACACTCACACACACACACACACACACACACACAAACAAAGACTTCCATCGATCCACACATGTGTCCATCTGTTGATAATTAGGTCACATAGTTATCCACACTCAAACATCAGTCCAGTACACAAGAAGAAGTATCACGTGTATGGATTACGCTTGAGTTCAAAAGCGAGCAAACGTAAAATAATTTTTGAAAAAGCAATGTTTCCTGAGCCTTCCATGTGCTCCAGTGGTAACTTGGTATCCCGTTTCAGTCTATCTATCTACCTATTAGTGTGAGTAGCTGTAAGTGTCAGAAATTACACCGTCATAGATATCTATTGAAATTAGCAGTCTTATTCTTGTTCTGCCTCCTTGATGTCACTCCACAGCCTGAGATCGAACGGCAGTGTGGGCTCGGTCAGTGACGGACTCAGCAAGTCGCCCAGGAGATCCAGTTATGTCTCTGACGACAGCGGGCCCGAGGACTCACAGGCACCGGCTGACAACAACAACCTCCATTCCTACAGGTAACACATCCAGCAATGTTAGCACCAGCCTGTTGTGGAAATAATAACATCGCATACAGCCTGCCTTACTGCTGTTCTTACTACTAGTACATTTACTTTTACCTTTACTACTACTACTACTACTACTACTACTACTACTACTACTACTACTACTACTACTACTACTACTACTACTACTACTACTACTACTAGCACTACCAT